>JASFXZ010000060.1:1055714-1319305 GCA_032209605.1 Mactromeris polynyma | reverse complement strand
AATTACGGCCTTCAAATTATTCAAGTAATCTGATCATATAGCCTAGATATCTGAAATTCTTATTAATTATTGAAATTTAAATACTAATATGATTACAACATTCTATACAGAATCATTTAATACTTGAATTATGGTGTAACTATCTAATTTTGTGTCAGATTGCTTTTTGTCAAACCCATCTCATATCTTTAAAGTTAATTAATAACTCTTCTAGCAAACCTTAGCATGTTTGAAGCTGTAAGGTTATATGGTCCTTCTTTTTGTTCACTTTTAACCTTCTGTATTTCATAGTATAAATCATAAGATGCTTAAATGAAGGGTTGTCTAAAAATGTAACGAATTTATATTCACTGTACTTCAAAGTATTCAAACTGAACTAGAGGTAGGTTCTAATATACACTTCGCCTTGCATTACAATAACTAGGACCGACAATTCGGCCCCGCAAATACCGTGATACAGCCGGATAATATGGTCAAAAGTGTTTATTTCCAACGAGTGAGGGTATTTTCTTTATTTCCAACGAGTGAGAACCGGTTAAATGTTAAACATACGGCGTGTTTTTCGGAGCTCCGTCCACCATGCGCAGATACAAATGTAACTTCACGATTTTTCACCTCAAAGTTTGCGAGCCCGGTCATTGAGATTACAGGTGTCTAAAATGTCAAAACGCACACTTATTGAAATACTTGTATTTATTATAGATGAATTGTAGGTCAGTAGATTCACAAATGAACTCAACTATACCATAAATTGCATTGAAAGTGGGAAATTGTGCATATTCTTTAGGTATTTTAGGTCAATATAATCAACAGGTGGACTCTATTTTCCTCACTAATAGCATTTAAAATAGTAAATATAATACATTATGTATGAATTTTAGGTCAATATAGTCACAATTGAACTCTAAATACCCATACATTGCATTCCAAATAGGATATTGTGCATATTCTATATTAGGTCAATATAATCAACAGCTGAACTCTATTTTCCTCACTAAATATAACACAATATATATGAATTTTAGGTCTAAGTATGCAAAATTGAACTCAAATATACACATACATTGCATTCAAACTGGAAAAGTGTGCATATTATTTAGGTATAATAGGTCTGTATAATCAATAGGTGCACTCTATTCTCCTCTCTAATTGCATTCAAAACAGTGAATATAGCTTATTACATATGAATTTTTGTTCAATATACAAATGTATTCAAACATGAACTCTAATACACCCATAAATTGCATTCAAAGTGGAAAATTGTGCATATATAAGGTCTATATAGTCAATAGGTGAACTCTATTGTCCTCTCTAATTGCATTCAAAACAGTGAATATAGCTTATTACATATGAATTTTAGTTCAATATACAAATGTATTCAAACATGAACTCCAATACACCCACAAATTGCATTCAAAGTGGAAAATTGTGCATATTCTTTAGGTATATTTGGTCCATACAATCAACATATGAACTGTATTTTCCTCAGTAATTGCATTCAAAATAGTAAATATAACACAATTTATATGCATTTTAGGTCAATATATGCAAAAATGAACTCAAATATACACATACATTGCATTCAAAGTGGAAAATTGTGCATATTCTTTAGGTATATAAGGTCTATAAAATCAATAGGTGAACTCTATTCTCCTCTCTAATTGTATTCAAAACAGTGAATGTAATTTATTACATATGAATTGTAGTTCAATATATTCAGAAATAAACACAAATGTACCAATGAACTGCATTCAAAGTGGACAATTTTGCATATTCTTTAGGTTTATTAGGTCAATATAATCAACAGGTGAACTCTATTTTCCTCACTTATAGCTTTTGAAACAGTGAATATAACATGTTACATTTGCTTTTAGTTCAATGTATTCAAACATGAACTCTAATGCACCCATAAATTGCATTCAAAGTGGAAAAAATGCATATTCTTTAGGTATATTAGGTTCATACAATCAACATGTGAACTGTATTTTCCTCAGTAACTGCATTCAAAATAGTAAATATAACATATTTTATATGAATTTTAGGTCAATATATGCAACAATGAATTCAGATATACCCATACATTGCATTCAAAGTGGAAAATTGTGCATATTCTTTAGGTATATTAGGTCTATACAATCAACATGTGAACTCTATTTTCCTCTGTAATTGCATTCAAAATAATACATATAACACATCATAATTGAAGTTTAGTTCAATATATTCCAAAATGAACTCAACTATACCAATAAAATGCATTGAAAGTGGGAATTAGTGCATATTCTTTAGGTATATTAAGTCAATATAATCAAAAGGTGAACTATATTTTCCTCACTAATTGCATTCACAACAGTAAATATAAGATTATATATATGAATTTAACTGATATGTCATGTTGTATATTTGGGGACCAGAGCATAACAATATTTCGAATGAGACACTGTAACTACGGCCTTCAAATTATTCAAGTAATCTGATCATATAGCCTAGATATCTGAAATTCTTATTAATTATTGAAATTTAAATACTAATATGATTACAACATTCTATACAGAATCATTTAATACTTGAATTATGGTGTAACTATCTACTTTTGTGTCAGATAGCTTTTTGTCAAACCCATCTCATATCTTTAAAGTTAATTAATAACTCTTCTAGCAAACCTTAGCATGTTTGAAGCTGTAAGGTTATATGGTCCTTCTTTTTGTTCACTTTTAACCTTCTGTATTTCATAGTATAAATCATAAGATGCTTAAATGAAGGGTTGTCTAAAAATGTAACGAATTTATATTCACTGTACTTCAAAGTATTCAAACTGAACTAGAGGTAGGTTCTAATATACACTTCGCCTTGCATTACAATAACTAGGACCGACAATTCGGCCCCGCAAATACCGTGATACAGCCAGATAATATGGTCAAAAGTGTTTATTTCCAACGAGTGAGGGTATTTTCTTTATTTCCAACGAGTGAGAACCGGTTAAATGTTAAACATACGGCGTGTTTTTCGGAGCTCCGTCCACCATGGGCAGATACAAATGTAACTTCACGATTTTTCACCTCAAAGTTTGCGAGCCCGGTCATTGAGATTAAAGGGGTCTAAAATGTCAAAACGCACACTTATTGAAATACTTGTATTTATTATAGATGAATTGTAGGTCAGTAGATTCACAAATGAACTCAACTATACCATAAATTGCATAAAGTGGGAAATTGTGCATATTCTTTAGGTATTTTAGGTCGATATAATCAACAGGTGGACTCTATTTTCCTCACTAATTGCATTTAAAATAGTAAATATAATACATTATGTATGAATTTTAGGTCAATATAGTCACAATTGAACTCTAATATACCCATACATTGCATTCCAAATAGGACATTGTGCATATTCTATAGGTATATTAGGTCAATATAATCAACAGCTGAACTCTATTTTCCTCACTAATTGCATTCAAAACAGTGTGAATATAACATATTACATATGAATTTTAGTTCAATATATTCAAACATGAACTCTAATACACCCATAAATATCATTCAAATTGGAAAATTGTGCATATCCTTTAGGTATATTAAGTCCATACAATCAACATACGAACTGTATTTTCCTCAGTAATTGCATTCAGAATAGTAAATATACACAATATATATGAATTTTAGGCCTAAGTATGCAAAATTGAACTCAAATATACACATACATTGCATTCAAAGTGGAAATTGTGCATATTATTTAGGTATATTAGGTCAATATAATCAACCGGTGAACTCAATTTTCCTCACTAATTGCATTCAAAACAGTGAATATAATTTATTACATATGTATTTTAGTTCCATATATTCTAAGTTAAACTGAAATATACCAATGAACTGCATTCAAATTGGAATATTTTTGCAAATTCTTTAGGTATATTGGGTCAATACAATCAACAGGTGAACTCTATTTTCCTCACTAATTGCATTTAAAACAGTAAATATAACATATTACATATGAATTTTAGTTCAATATACAAATGTATTCAAACATGAACTCTAATACACCCATAAATTGCATTCGTAATGGAAAATTGAGCATATCCTTTAGGTATATTAGGTCCATACAATCAAAATGTGAACTGTATTTTCCTCAGTAAATGCATTCAAATAGTACATATAACACATTATATATGAATTTTAGGTCAATATATGCAAAAAAGAACTCAAATATACACATACATTGCATTCAAAGTGGAAATTGTGCATATTCTTTAGGTATATTAGGTCAATATAATCAACCGATGAACTCTATTTTCCTCACTAATTGCATTCAAAACAGTGAATATAATTTATTACATATGTATTTTAGTTCCATATATTCTAAGTTAAACTGAAATATACCAATGAACTGTATTAAAAGTGGACAATTTTGCATATTCTTTAGGTATATTAGGTCAATATAATCAACAGGTGAACTCTATTTTCCTCATTTATAGCTTTTAAAACAGTGAATATAACATGTTGCATATGCCTTTTAGTTCAATGTATTCAAACATGAACTCTAATGCACCCATCAATTGCATTCAAAGTGGAAAATTGTGCATATTCTTTAGGTATATTAGGTCCATACAATCAAAATGTGAACTGTATTTTCCTCAGTAATTGCATTCAAGTAGTACATATAACACATTATATATGAATTTTAGGTCTAAGTATGCAAACATGAACTCAAATATACACATACATTGCATTCAAAGTGGAAAATTGTGCATATTCTTTAGGTATATTAGGTCTATATAATCAATAGGTGAACTCTATTTTCCTCACAAATTGCATTCAAAACAGTAAATATAACTTATTACATATGAATTTTAGTTCAATATATTCACAAATAAACTCAAATATACCAATGCACTGCATTCAAAGTGGACAATTTTGCATATTCTTTAGGTATATTAGGTCAATATAATCAACAGGTGAACTCTATTTTCCTCACTAATTGCATTCAAAGCAGTGAATATAACACATTATATATGAATTTTAGTTCAATATATTCAAACATGAACTCTAATACACCCATAAATTGCATTCAAAGTGGAAATTTGTGCATATCCTTTAGGTATATTAGGTCCATACAATCAACATATGAACTGTATTTTCCTCACTAATTGCATTCAAAATAGTAAATATAACACTTTATATATGAATTTTAGGTCAATATGTGCAAAAATGAACTCAAATATACACATACATTGCATTCATTCAGGTATATATAATCAATAGGTGGACTCCATTTTTCTCACTAATTGCATTCAAAACAGTGAATATAAAATGGAAAACAAACACATACTACAGCGTCTGCATTGTCTTTGTTTGGTAACGTCCACCATCTTTACAATAGGCGGAAATGACGTCAACGTCATTTTAACGTCAATATCATTCCCGCACTTTTATTGGACGCGTCCGTTGAAATAAAGTTTCCCTGTATTCAAAACAAAATGTTTTTTAACACTTTATTCAAGTAAAAAAATTATCAGGTAGTAAAACAGTTATTTCCTTTTTTGTTTAGATAAACTATTGATCAGGTAATAAAACAGTTATTTCAGGGCAACAGTTCAGATGTCATCCCCTCCACCTCGGGATAACAGTTTTGACTGTTACCCAAATAACCATGAAATAACTGTATACTATTACCATTTGCTTTGTTTTCTAGGTATGCCTCCTTAATATTCCAGTGGAACCTTGTCTGGTATTACATGTCATAAACAGATTTAATTTGTTGAAATAAATTGATTCCCAATAATTCAATTCTTTTAAAAAATAACCACAGTATTCAATACGAAAAAAGACAAAATATGGTAGTATACAATGTTATATGTCTGCATTGTTCTAAACAGCTATTTTCTGGACAAATTCTTACTTCACTATGGTGTGCAGTACGCTTCAATTTCTTTATCATTATCCCATTCCACGCTCTACCATAATTCTTATTCGTGTGTGTGTACTTAAGCCCAAACATTACCACAAATGCAGGCATGTGTCATAAATTAAGCCATCGTTTACATACATAACGACACTCGTCAAATACACAGTGGTTTCCTGTTGGGATGCGTCCTTCATTGATAATCATCCATAATCTACTTTCTCTTAAAACTCTGCTCTCATAAGTGGATATAGGCCAACTGGCAACAAGATCAACTAATGATAAGTTCAAACCAAAGGCGATATGAGTGTTAACACTATGGTAGTTCATCATATTAACGTATTCTTGTTCAATCTGTATCGGTGCCCGGATTTGCAAATAGGCCCCACCTATTACTGCTACAACATATGGAAACAATCTATAAAAGATTCTGGAATAACTAAACCATTTGTATGGAGAGCTACTAAAATGTATAAAATTCGCAAATCTATAACATTTGTAACTTTCGTTAAACTGTACCAAAAATTACTTAACCCTTTTAAAATGATTTAGTATCGTTGTAACTAATATTTTAGGTTTATAATTGTTTATATTTATCCCTGTTTCGTGTTGTGATTCCAATGTTATCCATGTATGTCAGAACATTAATTCGATTGGCCAGTGTAAGTACGGATAGGTACGGCGTACTACGTTGAACTACGTTTTACTGCGACTGGCAACTTGACAAGCTCGTGGACGGGTCTGCTGTAAACTACGTTTAAGTACGGGAAGCCTCGGATAACTACATTCAACTACGGATCAATACGTAGTTATCCGAACCAAAACGTAGTTAAACGTAGTAAAATGAGGGGAAAGGCAGCAAGTTTTAAAAAGTTCATGTCAAACAACGGATAGGTACGTTTCAGTACGGATAACTACGTTTTAGTACGTTTAATTACGGATGAATAAGTTTCAACCAAGTTGGACCAAAGTCACGCCCATATGGCCATGGATCGCTCGAACTGTTGTGCATGTTCATGGAGAAACTTGCAAGTTTGGGATACGTCTTGAATACGTTTTGACCAAGTGTAGTTTTATATGTTGATTATTGTTCAACTGAGTACACTTTTAAAAATAGATTTCATTTCACCGAATTAAATTCACATGAACAAACTGGCAACGAAACAAGTCTCTAACATTAGGTTCTTTGTGACAGAGGTTATTTGCACTCATTGATATCCTAAATTATTTATGATGTACGTATTGATTTTTAAACATTATACAGTCTGATTGACGTTCATTAATAACTTTTCGGCATTTGTTGGAACCCGAAATTATAATATGACATTTTTTTAAAACTTAAAACGCAAATTGCATCGGAAAATAGGTTATGCAATTTCATTGGTTAAGAGACTTGGTAAAATGGAACTTCATTGGATAATTTTCGACGCCCTTAGCTGCCAAAACAATTGTACATTTGTTAATAAAAGTAATCATCTTTATGATTTTAAGTAAGAGAGTAAGAATAAGAGAGTGATACACGAAGAGAGAAGTTAAGGTTCGGGATAATGACTTTAAGTAAAGTTAGGGTTAGACTTAGAAAGGAATATAATTTGGAAATGTAATTAAATTGGTGAAGTTACTTTACGTAACAGTTGAGATTTGTTTTTAATTTGTGATCATATTTATGTGTAGAGCATTAAATTGATATAAGAGAGAGAATACGTAACTACAGGGAAGGCCACCACATACACAAGACAGTGCCTCCCCGCACAGACATAACAACAATCCACAAAACATAAGACACTTAAGGAGGTCAAAGGGTACCATAACATGCTTCCATAATAAATAAAATTCCACTATACGATCATGATGAGTTGTTTGTTGTTGAATTGATAATACCATAACGTTACAACAATTATGTTTTGCATGCAATATTTCTATACTTATACATAAATATTCATCAATGTAATGATGTTAAATATCATATCATTAGTTCATGTTATATATTTGACTCGGTATTTTGTGTAATGTTATGACTTGGGACAAATAAAGAATATAGAATGTGTTCCAATCTGGTATAGTTGCTGATGATTTTTACCCTAGGCATGCTATGATGTTTGTCTGGATAAAAACTGATGTGTTCTAGGCAACTTTATTCTATGACTACAAAAAGTAAATGTTGTGGATTATCTTATTCAATAAGGGAAGTAACTGTAGGCATTCATTATAGGAAAATACATACAAGAGTTATCTATAATTTAACACAATTGTCACACAAATTTATCACAAGGATGATGACCACGTAAGCTTATCTCCAGTAGATGTCGCATGATGATGGACATTTAAATAAAACGACATGGCTACACATTGAAATCAAGGTCTTCATATTGTTTCGTCAAATTTATTTTTCCATATAACGACCTATTTTTGCCTTTATTTCTCTGAAATATATTCAGAACATTTCACAAACAACTCATATGCAACAATTTAATATTTGTATAAATTTTAACGCTATCTAGATAATAAATAAAATACAGTAAAATATATACGTACGTGTAAAATGTACCGATTATATAGACACACCCGTAATTATATGCTGATAGGCCAGAATAGTGTGTAAAACAGTTAAATGCAATACAGTAAAGCTTCATCTAAAGACAACCTCAATGATAAAACCACCTCAAAATTGAGAACACTATATTCAAGTCCATTTTCACTACATAATGCTCTTTATTCAACCTCAAAATTGAAACAAGCTCAATATAGACCAGTTTCCATGGGAACCAATGGTGGTCTTATGTTTGAGGTTTTACTGCATTGTCAAAAGCTAAAACAAACAATAAATCGAGTTTCAAACATTCAAGAATGGTCTCTAGCGCTTGCACTGTTTCAGTGACAAGACTCAAAATCTACCGTAGAGACTCATACAGTAATACACGTACACATTTTTCTTATTTTTAAACTGTTCGTACAACAATTCATTCACTGAGGTCTTGATTTTTGTAGTAAATACTTAGTACAATCCAGCATGTTTGTCATGCTTTGGTCCTATGGTTTGCTTACATACTATATTTATATTATATTTACATTATATTTACATCTATTTACTATATATATTAAACATTATGCGACACACATTAATGACAACATTCTCAAAGGCAATAACAAATGATACATCAAATTTTACGACACTGCTTGCTATGCTTCAAAGCTGAAACACAAATTTATCCCACCCGTTCACACAGTTAAACAAATCAAAAATAGAACTTGAAAAAAAGTTAAGAAAACGAAAAATTTTAAATGATGTAGAACAGAACAGATAATTTATTTTTGAATTTGAGAGAGGCTCGTCATCCATACAACATTGGTACAACATTTTGTCAAATTACAAACAAAAAAGCAAATTTGTTAAGGAAAGTAATGATAAAATAAAAACAGAAAAATATATACTTAAACATGATTCACATTCACCATAATGTGTGTGATTTTGACATAATCAATTGAACATCTCAAAACATAAACTAAATTTCACAATAATAGGTAATTATATGTAATATATACTTTATTTCGAGGTGAAATATGCTAGACTTCTTGTAGATCAGACTCAAGCTATGTTTTAGGTAATCTGTATGAGCGAAATGTACATGCACAGTAAAACCTTACGTTAAGACCACCTCAATAATAAGACCACCTCAAAATTAAGAACACAATTTCCAAGTTCATTTTTATTATTTTCCTCATTATTCAACCTACATATTAAGACCACCTCAATATTAAGACCAGTTTTCAAGGGTCCCCACAGTGGTCTTATTATAAGGTTTTACTGTATATCAAGTGCAGTGTTGGATACAAGAATTTATAATCTGGACTCGAACGGATAAAAAACCAATATACATGTACATAGTGATTTCTTCTTGGTCGATTTGAGCAATAAAATAAAATGTTTATGTAATATTTGTAATGGAGCTGTACATGTCACACAAAGGTTGTTTAAATTGTACTTTATGACGTGGCAACCACCCCACCGAAAACAACGGAGATCACAACCATTGTACGTGGATTTCTATGAAAGTCCAGTAATTGTCCAGTTCTAAATTTAATGAGTATACATATATATGCGCGCGTTTTAGTTAGTTAGATGCCAGTTCTAATATCGACTCACACACATTTTCCCATGATGTTTTGAGTTTGTATTGTTCATTTTCATACTCCCAAAGAACACGCACTTTGTCACGAAACAACGCTTGCATTGCAGGAATCATCAATTCCACATCAACCTCATCCTTCATCAGGAGAAGAACAGGTTTATTCAATTGTAAAGCTTGATTAAATTCACCTTCACAATAATTACTGTTGCAGTAACTATTTGAAATTACACTCAGAACAACTGTGACCAGTTCAATACATCTCATAGCTTCATTGTGAAGATATCGACCCAGACGGAACTCAGTATCTCCTTGACAAACAAGATTCCTGTCTGTACCTATAATTCTTTGAAGACCTTCGTTAAGGGGGTCTACAATATGTTCTTTCACGAAGTCTCCATCATCACTGCTGTATGACAAAAACACGGCAAAGCGATCTACATCGTTTCTTAACTCTTTTATAACGTCATTTCGCTTTCTCTGTTTACGTACATGCTTCCTTCTCATGTATACAAAGATTGCTACGCACGTAAAGACTACACAAAATACGACTGTCAGTATAATAAGTATAAGGTTTCTGGTGTTCCTGTCACAAATATGTTGTACAATTTCCTCGGCTTCCGTATTCACAATAAGTTGTTCACCAGTCTCACTTCTACAAGTAACGCTCTCAGACATTGTATCAATAGGTTCATATGTAGAAAGCCAACTTATGAAGGCTTTTTCCTCACATGTGTCACACATTAATGGGTTTGCTTTTATGACCACTTCTAATTTTCCATTGGAGGTTGTTTCAGTGCTAGTGTCGGTGTAGGCTTCATCAAGTATGAGAGAGGAAGCCAGTGTATCAAGATATTTCATAGATGCTTGATCTAGTACTTTGATGTTGTTATTGGCAAGGTGTAATACTCGAAGTTTTGGGAGATGATCTAGCATGAAATGAACCTGTGTCAATTTGTTTCCTTTCAGGTTTATTATTTCAAGTAGTTCATTATTATGGAAAAAATCTACAGGTATATCACCGAAATTATTAAACGCTAAGTTAACACTTTTTATACGCATTGAATCGTTAAGCAGTTGTCCAAACAGATGTATATTTTCCACATACATCACATTGAGCTTGTTGTCGGATAAGTCCAAGTCTGCAAGGTTAGGCATACAACCAAATATACTAGGATGGATATATTCAAGTCCATTGCTTGCAAGATTAATCAGCTCAATGGAATTTAAGTCTAAGTTATCGCACGACAATTCAACGTCTAAGCGACGGAGGCTATTTTGCATCAATATAATCTCTTTCGTCCTGCTTTTAACATTGCCCACGCTCCGTGTCTTGGTATTATTTACAAATATATTATTGCCATTCAGACCACTAGCATTGACGATTTCAGGTGATAGTAACAAACTGAGGTGTCCTCTACCGCCAAATGGCAGATTTACGTTCGATATTGAAAGATTAAATATGTTACTAGGATACGAGACCCCATCGAAAATACTATAACTTAAATCTACAATTTCAAGATGTCGAAGATCACGAAGCGTTGCATCTAAGTGTCGTGCATCACTAATAACGGCAGAAGACACATTAACTTTCTTTAAACGACCTAAATCTTTCATCACTGGCAATTCTAACAATGATATTCGCGTCTTACTTAAGTCAATAAGAATCAATGGTTTCTGCGACAGACATCTGCTGAATTCTCTATCAATCTTCAATGGATCGAGGAAGAAACTGATCCGCGACAACAGTAATTGCTCCAAATTAGGCACTTTATCAGAACCATTCAGTGCTCCCGTTACTTGGTTCAAGTTCATTCTCACACATTCACTAAAATCTAGAATTTTAACATTCTTAAGGCCAGATAATGAATTAGGTTCGAGGTAAACGTACGTGGCTAAATTCAAATGCAATTCTTCTAGCTCTGTGAAATCACTGAAGGTGCCATCTTTGAATTTTATATAATCGTCATCCGTTATGTCTGTGATTTTGAGATATTTCACACTTTGCCAAGTATCCGACTTAAAGTGCGTGTGATTTATTTCAATCATGGCAGTCGTCTGTAGCAAATGTTCAATATGCACTTTTATGACTCCATCTGAAATGTTCGATGGAATATAGTTACACGTCCAAACTCCGTCCTTAGAGAAATAACAAGTTGTATCCACTTTTGTACCGGAGGTAGTATATACCAACGTAGCCAAAATAACCGTGAAAAGTGAAAGAAACATATTATTCTCCATTTTCATATTTACTTATTTCTAACTAATCCTTGTGAACATGTGTTAATCTATTTTAATTAAATACAACTTCGACTTCAACATGCATTGATGCGAATGTTCTTTTTTACTTTTTGCAGTGATGACGTGGAAGTAAAATTATATTTTTTACCCCAAAAATCCCCTTTTTCTGCTCACTCAAATCAACAGGAAGTGAAATTTATCTCAACAGAGGTAATACACAATTATTATGGCAGTATAATTGTACTTAAATAAGATATTTCAACTTTCAATACATCTTTTATTATTCATAGAAACCTAGCTAAAATGCATTGAAACGATCATGATAACTTCCTTGTTCACCTATTTCACAACAATTCACCTCCGCGACGAGACTACTCTATATAGGTTAAAATGGAAGAACATTTGGGATTCGCCTGGTTTAAATGTAGTATGTTTACTTAATAATGTGTAAAAAGACGTTTTGTTTAATTTGCTGGAAGGCAGGAGATTTCAAGATATTTACACAGGTTAAGCTTTTTCAAAGATTTGTTACTATATACCGATTTCCAATTTATAGTTTTAATTACATTTTATATACAGTTTGGAAACAATCCTTTGTATTAACCGAACACCAAGAGAAGACCAGTCATGCGGGCCATGTCGACTCATTCGAACATCATCACTAAACAGTGTCTGATCACATGTACAGTATCATCTCAATAACCACACTTGGGACCTTGGTAAACTGATCTTAATATTGAGGTTGAATAACTAGCAAAACAGTGAAAATGGACTTTACAATTGTATTATTAATTTTGAGCTGGTCTTATTATTGAGGTGGTCTTTAAATGAGGTTTTACTGTAAATTTATGCATTGGAGCATTTTCTTCATAAAATTCACTTAAAATTCTCCTGAAATATAACGTCTATATTAACGTCTCAATTGCAGGCATCTTTTTACCCTGGCCAATAAACCAGTGAAATTCCCGAATGACGGAAATAACCTTCTCATAACTGTATCAAACAAGTCTGAGAAGAAATACCGTGTTTGATGATTCAATATTCTTTTTTTTGAATAGTCAGTTGTATTTGTGATCAAGTATGACATATGACTGAATAATTTAAATTCTAAAGAACAAGGTGCCTTTCTTTTAACATAAACATATTAACTATCGATACATTCTTAATAATATATGAATATATTGTTACCGAGTACACCTATAATATCACTTAATTTTGCTATATGTAAAGCAATTCAACATGTTTTCTGAATTTAATGGTTAAGCGTATCAAATTTGTTTTATCCATGCAGCTGGTGTATACATTTTTACACAGATATATTGAATATACGGATGACTGACTACATGTACAAGAATGTAAATATACTTAACGCCACGAAAAACACAACTATTTTAACCAGGCTTCATTTTGAAACTAGTGTTTAGAGCGTTTTATTACCAATGAGTCAATCATTTTTTAATCGTAAATCGAACTATTCTTAATTAATTATTGATTAAGTTGAAATTATGTTTGTGAAATAAGATAGAATTAATCCTTTATAATATTACTGTACTGTAATTTTACCTGTAACATTTACAAGTGGTGTAGCATAGCTCATGTAGATATCTAGCTATGTCATATAATTTGTAAACATCGTTTTCGTTTTCATACATAAATGTATTTGTTTCTTTTTTGGGTAAATGTCTTTCTGCGTGAATGACTGGTTGGAGACACTTCCTGAATGGGAAATCCGATGATTCCCATCTACTGCGTATCGGGAAGTGTCTTACTATAATTAAATGTTTAATTCCCGTGTCATTATATAACACAGAAATGTAATTCAGGTGACCAGATATTTCTCAGTTTATGTAAATTAACTGGAGGTAGTATATTTTGTGTTTCCACCTTGAAACATTGCGAGCACTTGAGATAACCTCGATGTATCCCGGATTGATATAAAATGAACGTATAATGTATTTCTAATACCACGTTGAAGTCATGTTGTTCTATACTCCCCCAATTATACATAAAGTCAAACTATAGCCCGAGACAATTTCAACATGCGGTCGAAACACAATGTGTGGCCAAGATAATTGTTTTGTTTTTGACGATACATGTATTACCATTGATGGGCTTCGAACGCTATGTTCATGTACGTAAAGAGAATGTAAATAATGTATGTGAAGGCACCCATATTACTATATATTTTAATCACCAGCCGTTTTGATAGGCAAAACTGATAAGTTCCTTATAGGAATAATTTAGAAATATGTAATAATGAAGAAAATATCGAGAGAATTTGCATGTGACAACCACTACTTACAGAGCCAACTGCCCATTTGAGCATAATGAACAAGTTATTGTTTACATCTGATTAATTTATCACCGTGTACATTATATTCCATTTAAACGTAAGGAAATTTGACTATCAATATAGCCGACAATTCAGAACAAAGGATGTAAATATTGTAAATGTTGGAACAATATTTTGCAATTTAGTCCTCGATGGTCTATAGGGGTAGTATGATCTGTTTGAATAGTTAACATGTCATTTAAATGCTTCTAAAATAGACACATCATAATAGTGTGCGATATCTTTACATTGTCTGCGATGAGAAATTATTTATAAGTATAACATAACAAATGCAAGAGGACCATGATGGCACTGAATCACTCACCGGGCGCCTGCAAAATCTGCTATTTAGGTCACAGGCTGCAAACATTCGTTGAACTAAAGAGTCTCACAAAGTAAGCAATAAATTTGATTTCAAGCATGTTATGTGTAATCACAATAATTAAAGTTTATGTATGAAAGTGACCCGCCCCTGGCAGACATGTTTTGTAATCAATCACACAATTTGAACAATCTTGGTACAGGGTCACCAAAGAAACATTTGCGTGGCATTTCAAACTTTGGCAAGATGTTTTAGAAAGGAATGTTTCAACCTGTCCACTATATACATGATTATAACAAAAGTGACCCTGCCCCCTGGTGGCTATGTTTTTCGAAGAATCCAAATAATTTTAACAGTCTTGGTAGAGGGTCAACAGTGGAACATTTGTGTGAAATTATATCGAAATGCGGTCAGCAGTTTATGAATAGACGATATTTGAAATTTCCACTATGGACAAATATGTTATCAGGTCACGCCTCTGGCGGCCATGTTTTTTTGGCAAAGTCGTCGATTGGTTTTTGACAAGAAGATACAAAAAAATGTCTTAAAGTTTTTTCCTCTCCATTGCCATGGTAATCAGACTTCTGCGTGGTAATGAATTCTTTGGACATTTTTGAAAGGGGACTTTTTCTGTCTGAATTTTGTCGAAGTTGGCCAATCGGTGTAGGACAAGAAGATGTTAAAATAAAATATGGACGGACGGACAGACAGACATACGGAAGGTCAGTGATAAGGTTTTGCTTGGACAAAAAACTCGTTTATCTTCATTGTTTTGTTGCTCATGTTTTCCCTATGTGCATATCCAGGCAAAAGCATTTCGTGCCTTGATCGTATGGAACTGCACTGTCATAACAATATGGACTTCTCCGTATCAAAGAGGATATTTTAATGCAGATCAACTAAATTCTAAGCTGCAGTTACTTGAATGCAGTGTGAACCAGGGCCTGGGATTATAACGGTACTTGAATGTAGTGTGAACCAGGGCCCGGGTTTATAACGGTACTTGAATGTAGTGTGAACCAGGGCCCGGGTTTATAACGGTACTTGAATGTATTGTGAACCAGGGCCCGGGATTATAACGGTACTTGAATGTAGTGTGAACCAGGGCCCGGGATTATAACGGTACTTGAATGTAGTGTGAACCAGGGCCCGGGTTTATAACGGTACTTGAATGTAGTGTGAACCAGGGCCCGGGTTTATAACGGTACTTGAATGCAGTGTGAACCAGGGCCCGGGATTATAACGGTACTTGAATGCAGTGTGAACCAGGGCCCGGGATTATAACGGTACTTGAATGTAGTGTGAACCAGGGCCCGGGATTATAACGGTACTTGAATGTAGTGTGAACCAGGGCCCGGGATTATAACGGTACTTGAATGTAGTGTGAACCAGGGCCCGGGTTTATAACGGTATTTGAATGTAGTGTGAACCAGGGCCCGGGTTTATAACGGTACTTGAATGTAGTGTGAACCAGGGCCCGGGATTATAACGGTATTTGAATGTAGTGTTAACCAGGGCCCGGGTTTATAACGGTACTTGAATGTAGTGTGAACCAGGGCCCGGGATTATAACAGTACTTGAATGCAGTGTGAACCAGGGCCCGGAATTATAACAGTACTTGAATGTAGTGTGAACCAGGGCCCGGGATTATAACGGTACTTGAATGTAGTGTGAACCAGGACCCGGGATTATAACGGTACTTGAATGTATTGTGAACCAGGGCCCGGGATTATAACGGTACTTGAATGTATTGTGAACCAGGGCCCGGGATTATAACGGTACTTGAATGTATTGTGAACCAGGGCCCGGGATTATAACGGTACTTGAATGCAGTGTGAACCAGGGCCCGGGATTATAACGGTACTTGAATGCAGTGTGAACCAGGGCCCGGGATTATAACGGTACTTGAATGTATTGTGATCCAGGGCCCGGGATTATAACGGTACTTGAATGTATTGTGAACCAGGGCCCGGGATTATAACGGTACTTGAATGCAGTGTGAACCAGGGCCTGGGATTATAACGGTACTTGTATGCAGTGTGAACCAGGGCCCGGGATTATAACGGTACTTGAATGCAGTGTGAACCAGGGCCCGGGATTATAACGGTACTTGAATGTAGTGTGAACCAGGGCCCGGGATTATAACGGTACTTGAATGCAGTGTGAACCAGGGCCCGGGATTATAACGGTACTTGAATGTAGTGTGAACCAGGGCCCGGGATTATAACGGTACTTGAATGTAGTGTGAACCAGGGCCCGGGATTATAACGGTACTTGAATGTAGTGTGAACCAGGGCCCGGGATTATAACGGTACTTGAATGTATTGTGAACCAGGGCCCGGGTTTATAACGGTACGTGAATGTAGTGTGAACCAGGGCCCGGGTTTATAACAGTACTTGAATGTAGTGTGAACCAGGGCCCGGGATTATAACGGTACTTGAATGCAGTGTGAACCAGGGCCCGGGATTATAACGGTACTTGAATGTATTGTGAACCAGGGCCCGGGATTATAACGGTACTTGAATGTAGTGTGAACCAGGGCCGGAATTATAACGGTACTTGAATGTAGTGTGAACCAGGGCCCGAGATTATAACGGTACTTGAATGTAGTGTGAACCAGGGCCCGGGATTATAACGGTACTTGAATTTATTGTGAACCAGGGCCCGAGATTATAACGGTACTTGAATGCAGTGTGAACCAGGGCCCGGGATTATAACGGTACGTGAATGTAGTGTGAACCAGGGCCCGGGATTATAACGGTACTTGAATGCAGTGTGAACCAGGGCCCGAGATTATAACGGTACGTGAATGTAGTGTGAACCTGGGCCCGGGATTATAACGGTACTTGAATGCAGTGTGAACCAGGGCCAGGGATTATGGTACTTGAATGCAGTGTGAACCAGGGCCCGAGATTATAACGGTACGTGAATGTATTGTGAACCAGGGCCCGAGATTATAACGGTACTTGAATGCAGTGTGAACCAGGGCCCGATATTATAACCGTACGTGAATGCAGTGTGAACCAGGACCCGAGATTATAACGGTACGTGAATGCAGTGTGAACCAGGGCCCGAGATTATAACGGTACTTGAATGTATTGTGAACCAGGGCCCGAGATTATAACGGTACGTGAATGTATTGTGAACCAGGGCCCGGGATTATAACGGTACTTGAATGTATTGTGAACCAGGGCCCGGGATTATAACGGTACTTGAATGTATTGTGAACCAGGGCCCGGGTTTATAACGGTACTTGAATGTATTGTGAACCAGGGCCCGGGTTTATAACAGTACTTGAATGTATTGTGAACCAGGGCCCGAGATTATAACGGTACTTGAATGTATTGTGAACCAGGGCCCGGAGTTATAACGGTACTTGAATGTATTGTGAACCAGGGCCCGGGATTATAACGGTACTTGAATGTAGTGTGAACCAGGGCCCGGGTTTATAACAGTACTTGAATGTAGTGTGAACCAGGGCCCGGGATTATAACGGTACTTGAATGTAGTGTGAACCAGGGCCCGGGATTATAACGGTACTTGAATGTATTGTGAACCAGGGCCCGGGTTTATAACGGTACGTGAATGTAGTGTGAACCAGGGCCCGGGTTTATAACAGTACTTGAATGTAGTGTGAACCAGGGCCCGGGATTATAACGGTACTTGAATGCAGTGTGAACCAGGGCCCGGGATTATAACGGTACTTGAATGTATTGTGAACCAGGGCCCGGGATTATAACGGTACTTGAATGTAGTGTGAACCAGGGCCGGAATTATAACGGTACTTGAATGTAGTGTGAACCAGGGCCCGAGATTATAACGGTACTTGAATGTAGTGTGAACCAGGGCCCGGGATTATAACGGTACTTGAATGTAGTGTGAACCAGGGCCCGGGATTATAACGGTACTTGAATGTATTGTGAACCAGGGCCCGGGATTATAACGGTACTTGAATGTAGTGTGAACCAGGGCCTGGGATTATAACGGTACTTGAATGTATTGTGAACCAGGGCCCGGGATTATAACGGTACTTGAATGTAGTGTGAACCAGGGCCTGGGATTATAACGGTACTTGAATGTATTGTGAACCAGGGCCCGGGATTATAACGGTACTTGAATGTAGTGTGAACCAGGGCCAGGGATTATAACGGTACTTGAATGTAGTGTGAACCAGGGCCAGGGATTATAACGGTACTTGAATGTAGTGTGAACCAGGGCCCGGGATTATAACGGTACGTGAATGTATTGTGAACCAGGACCCGGGATTATTACGGTACTTGAATGCAGTATGAACCAGGGCCCGGGATTATAACGGTACTTGAAAGTAGTGTGAACCAGGGCTCGAGATTATAACGGTACTTGAATGTATTGTGAACCAGGGCCCGAGATTATTACGGTACTTGAATGCAGTGTGAACCAGGGCCCGGGATTATAACGGTACGTGAATGTAGTGTGAACCAGGGCCCGGGATTATAACGGTACTTGAATGCAGTGTGAACCAGGGCCCGAGATTATAACGGTACGTGAATGTAGTGTGAACCTGGGCCCGGGATTATAACGGTACTTGAATGCAGTGTGAACCAGGGCCAGGGATTATGGTACTTGAATGCAGTGTGAACCAGGGCCCGAGATTATAACGGTACGTGAATGTATTGTGAACCAGGGCCCGAGATTATAACGGTACTTGAATGCAGTGTGAACCAGGGCCCGATATTATAACCGTACGTGAATGCAGTGTGAACCAGGACCCGAGATTATAACGGTACGTGAATGCAGTGTGAACCAGGGCCCGAGATTATAACGGTACTTGAATGTATTGTGAACCAGGGCCCGAGATTATAACGGTACGTGAATGTATTGTGAACCAGGGCCCGGGATTATAACGGTACTTGAATGTATTGTGAACCAGGGCCCGGGATTATAACGGTACTTGAATGTATTGTGAACCAGGGCCCGGGTTTATAACGGTACTTGAATGTATTGTGAACCAGGGCCCGGGTTTATAACAGTACTTGAATGTATTGTGAACCAGGGCCCGAGATTATAACGGTACTTGAATGTATTGTGAACCAGGGCCCGGAGTTATAACGGTACTTGAATGTATTGTGAACCAGGGCCCGGGATTATAACGGTACTTGAATGTAGTGTGAACCAGGGCCCGGGTTTATAACAGTACTTGAATGTAGTGTGAACCAGGGCCCGGGATTATAACGGTACTTGAATGTAGTGTGAACCAGGGCCCGGGATTATAACGGTACTTGAATGCAGTGTGAACCAGGGCCCGGCATTATAACGGTACTTGAATGCAGTGTGAACCACGGTCCGAGATTATAACGGATATTTTACACTCAGCACTCAAATCACAATATTTTCTCTTCTCAATCTGAGAGTGACTGATATTGAGTGAGAAATTCTTTAGTAATGTTAAATGAGTGCTGATTGTCGACGCCCATTTCTTAGAGATTAAAATGCAATGTGAGGTATTTGGGTAATTATTATAAGTCTGAATGTGGAGTGTGGCACTCAAACCCAATAATTACTCCCTTATCTCATATCCACACTCAATTTAAAAAGAAAATGGACCAATAAGAGTATTCAGAACTCATTTGACATTGTTATATACTTTCCACACAAACAATTCCACTGTCAGACACTTTTTTGTTTAGATTTGAGTGCTGAGGGTAAGTGTCTGTTAACATCCCGGGCCCTGAATGTATGTGACAAACGGTCATAACTGTGAACAATAATTGAACTGGAACGTCACAGTCACATGCGCCTATACTGATTATACAGAAGATTCTCAATACATTTGTTCAATTCCAATCAGTAATTGCACATCAAAAATAAAATAATTCACCTTGAATCAGGGAATAAACTACGCATCGCTGACGGAGAGACAGACAAAGCTGTGACTATTTGCTTCCCATCAGCCTGTTTAACGATAATATGAACACAAGTGAGGAAGATAAAGTGAAAATGAGAATTATATGATAAAATGGTTGTTCAAAATTGTTGCATGTCTTTTGAAATATCAAATTGTATGCCCAAAATGTGTATTGTAATTTAGAAGAGATTTTCATTTTGTATTATAGACCTGCAACAGTGGTATTTGTTTGAAACCGAGGCAGCATTTATAGAATTGGAACTACAAGTATAACGTTTTTCTCACATTTCTGAACCATTATATTATGACTTGAGATGTTTTCATTAATACACTGATATATACGACTAAAAATCAGACATAAATTTAAAAATGTTTAATGTTCTTTGTATAGAATAACTTATTTCTTTTTTTATTCATCCATTATTTTCGAAGATCTTTCCTGTTGTAGAGCAGGATGTATGAGAAATGTGTGTATGAAGTAATCAATGGTAAGTCTATGCTTTGTGTATCTACAATAAGTTTGACAATACAATGCAAACTCTCTGGAGTGCCACTCTCTTGAGAAACAAGCTCTCATAAACAAGTGTTTTTTCCTATAGCATGAATTTACAATTTTTGACCAAAAACTTCTCTACAACAGCCCAAAATTGGGTCTGCTGGAGGATTTTGTCTATAGAGAAGGTTGTACTGTATATAACATAACACGTCACATATAAAGAATTTAGACTGTGTTCAAATCTGGTAGATTTATTGGGTTTTTTACTCACACTACGGCATGTTTTGATGACTGAATTCTAAGAACGACAAAAACTGATGTGTTCTAGGCAATTTTATTCTATGACTACAAAAAAGTAATGTTGTGGATTATCCTATTCAATAAGGGAAGTAACTGTATGCATTCATTACAATGACATGAATGACATAAAAGAGTTATCCATAATGTAACACTGCGTTTTTAAATGTACTGAGTATATTTGGTAATAGAATAATTCTGGTCGTTCTCTTTCAACAACCGTTCGCCAGTGTGGTCAGTATTTTACTATCCGAAGATTGGTTAAAAGCAGACTGCGTGTCATTATATATTTGGTATGAAAGAACAACCTGCATGTAACCGTTTTAATATTGTGTATAAATTATAACGTTATACAAATAATGGATAAAAAGTTAAAAACTGTAAAAAACTACGCGGAAGTGTAAAATGTACCTGTCATACAGACAAACCCTGTAATTACGTGTCAGGTTTGAGGTGTGCACATCTCATTTACTCATGTACATGCTGATACGCAAGAATAGTGTGTAAAACAGTTAAATGCAATACAGTAAAGCCTCACCTAAAGACCACCTCAATGATAAAACTACCTCAAAATTAAGAACATTATATTCAAGTCTATTTTCACTGTTATGCTCTTTATGTAATTTAAATATTAAAGACGACCACAAGACCAGTTTTCGTGGGTCCCAAGGGTGGTCTTATTATTGATGTTTTACTGTATTGTCTAAAGCACTAACAAACAATCGATAATTCCCACATTTGCAATATTTACAACCCTTATTCTGAAGGTTACAATGTGTCAGACTCTTCGGACCGCGTACATTACGGACCAAACACGTCGGACCATTTCATGGACACTTCGGACCATGTTCAATTTCTAATTACTGTGTTATGAAGGGTTTACAGTGAAAATATTGAATCACACAGTGCAAGCAAAATACAAATCTGCACATTATAAATGCATGCCTACTTATGATATTACTGTCGATAATGTAGACAACACTGCAAGCAATATGTACAGTGTTCACACCATCGTTTGTATGTGAACACTATTAGCTAACTATGCTACATGATATATGTGTATTGTTTTGTACCTTCATGTGTTTTTAAAGATTTGCTATTAAATACATGTTTATCAGGTCTCAAATTATAAAAATCGACATTACACAATGTAAGAACTGTCTTTCTACTCAAACTTTAATTACGTCTACATTTTCATACCAGTGTTATTTAATGACATGTTGCTAATATAATTATTTCATTATTAACTTCTAACGGAATTAACATTATTTCCCAATCCATTTATGCCTTAGAAGCTTTTACGTATGAAATTTATTTTCATTTTTATCTAAATTCAAACTTTGTGACCAAACTTTTTTAACTCCCTGTATATATCGGTCCCAGCATCAACATACGAAACAGCAAACTGTCACACGATCATCTTATATAAAAGACTATCTAGGACTTTAAATTATCTCGTGCCCACGACATAACGAGATCACAATAATTTGACGCTTGTCTCCTCTATGCCACGGTATGTTTGAAACAATGGAAACCGATTGTTCACGATATATAGAAAACGGTGAAAAGTAGCAAACGTCAGAAAGCATCCCATATTAAATCTGATATTAACAACACATTAATACATCCTTGAAGACGACAGCGATATAGTGGATATTACATGGAATTAAATATTACGATAGCTAACACTGGCATATTGCATTATAAACACGGGTGTAAAACAACAGAAATACAGTAAAACCTCAATAATAAGACCACCCTTGGGACTCTTGAAACTATGTTTTATTATTGAGGTGATCTTCATACTGAGTTTGAATAAATAGCAAACTATTGAAAATAGACTTGGAAATTGTGTTCGTAATTTTGAGGTAGTCTTATTATAGACGTGGTCTTTAAGTGAGATTTTACTTTATAAAATGTTTAGAATAAATGTGCAATATGAAATATTAGTGACAGAATTAAGCGAGCATGGAGCTGTACAATACATGTATATGTTTGGTCGGTGTACACTCAATGAAAGAATAAGTTGCTACAGGGAATGGCATATACATAAGACATTACCTCTCAGCACAGACCTGTCCATAAAACATAAGGCATTTAAGGATGTGCAAGGGTAAATACCCAAGGGCACAGGGGCGCAATGAATGGCCTGTCCGACCATAATGGACAACTAAGGAGAAATAATGAGGACAAAGGGGGGGGGGGGCGCTTTTATGGATGGAATACATCACAATGTACAATGACAGCTGTGTACAATAGGCCGAAAGGGGGAGAACATAACATGGTCACTATTTCAAGTGGTATAAAGACCGCTTAAGTAATGACAGTTTATGTACTATTTTAAGTATTTCTGTCATGTGAGGGAAATTGTTTATGTATCGTTTAATGTAATATATTGATAAGATGCGAGTTGATATAATATTTATGTAATGTGAATGTTGAAATTGAGTGAATTTATTTTTGTGAAATGTTTAAAATGTGTGTGAAATGTGAAAATTGAATAGTATATGTGTTTAAATGTTGCATTTTGTTTATATACGATGTTAAAAAGATAAAGAAATACATTTTGATACTAAAACAACAACATTATTTCAAGTGAAATAATTTCACACAAATCTTGTGAGCACACAATGTGTATGAGTCCACGTTTCAGTAATAACAGCTTGATAGGGAAAAATGTATTAATCTAAGATAGAATCAAGGCATAAATACACAGACAAAATCCAAACGGTGAGGTGCTCATTACTTTGCAGAATTACAATATTAAGCTTCAACAATGAAGTCATCGGGCCTTTCAAAATCTATCGATACCGGACAATAAATAAATATGGGTCAGCTTAAAAAGACTATGTCAGTTAAATGATGTCACGACCCCAGAAATCCTTCGTTGAGTGTGAGTTTTATAGAGAATGCACTACCACTTCACATATTTGCGTATCACCGAGGTATTCGTACGTTATCTTCAAACACTTTCCGTATGTCGGACGTGTGCATTGAATCCTCATTATGAAAGGTGGGAAATCAATCAATGGTCCATAATATCCTCCACACATTGTTCCAATATTGTTGATGGCGTCTTCTCGGGTTTGTGAAATCAGAACGGATCTGTTGGTGCTTCGTCCTCCTGAAAAAACACACAGTTCAATCCATATACCAATTACATTATCGGTTGAATGTGTACAATGAAATACAGTCCATTTCCAGTTTAAAAACAAGAATTATCTTTAAAAAAGATGAACGGCGTAGATGGAATGATGTCTTGCAGTATGTAATTAGAAATTTACAATTCTCGCGTAATGGACTGTCTTCAGTAATTTGAGAAACGAAATGTTATTTAATTAGTGCTATATATTGTTTTATACAGTCAAAAGTTACACAATTTGCTGCAGATTGAAAAATAACATTTTGCGTAATAATCTATAAGATAAATGGATACAAAATATAATTATAGATCTATTGAAATTCAATCAAAGCACAGGCTTAGAGGGAAATACCCACATTTATACTAATACGGAGTATGTCTCTTCGGATTTTGCCAGAGGGGTACGTTACGGGAAAAGAAGAACCGTTCACCGAAAAACTAACACATATCATCAACCTTTCTATTGCATTAAGTTTTAATAAAGACTTGGTAAAAAGTGATTTATCTTTTCGAGACGTTTGGTGCCCCTCCGCTTAAAATAGGAATCAGTCAGATCGTCAGATTTGTGGCATATTTTAACAGCAGGCTTAATTATGCAAAATGTGATTGGTCTAAAATATTATATTTACGCAGAATAAAGAAAGAAAGAATATACAGAGCTACTAGCATATAGGAAGAATGTTTGTACGTATCAAGTTTAGTAAACAGCTTTAAGATGAGGATAATCTGTAAATTAACACATTTTGATTATTTATTTTCTTTTGAACATAATGTTTATGAATCAAATAATTCTGTTTTTTGATTTTACTGGTTGACACATGAAACATCATTTCAGACGTTGACGAATTGGCTTATCGGTATCCACCATTCAACAAAAAAACTCAATTGAATACATTGATTTTACGAGGGTACGATAGTCTGATTTTCTATCAAAATATGCTTAGTTAAGTTTTTGAGAAAATGGCTGTTAATGCATTCACACGGACATACTCTAAAATATTGCATTGTAACTTTTTTTCCCGAGAACTACAAAACATGAGTCCATATCAGATATTTTATATGCTAGCGCTAACTCGGTGCGTAGGTCAAGATAGAAAATACCGGTATCGGACACTTGATGTTATGGTTTTGGTCAACGTGTAAGAAAAGTGACAATGCAGTATTGTAGTGTAGATCTGTATGAGGTAAATTGCCACCCATTTTCTCATATTCGTCACTAAGGATATTTCGTCCAAAAACTAAAACTATCTTCGTTTAAGCGAAATTATTTATGGGAGTGCAAATGACAGTGAGTAGTTTCATACCATAATCTGATCTTAGATATATATCGACTGATGTAACAATACCGGCCGTTCCAAATTCCATCGCCCAGTATGTGTAAGCATGAGCGTTATATCCTGTATTGGCGCATGAATAGTAGTCTTGGGCAAAGTCACCGTCAAGTGCTCGTCCTGCAAATTGCCCATAGTATGTTCCACTTTGCCATGCAGTTGCCCCTGTCATTAGATCGCTTGCTTCTAAACATGCAATGTAGAGTTATAAGAAAACCAATTATATTCACAGAACTGAATAATCCAAGAAAACATAAAATATAACATCGAAACATTCAAGACTCAGTTTTACGAAAACTAGCCAATTGATGTGACCGACAATTATGGCATCGCATGTTGTCTTATAAAGCCTATACAGTCTGAAATAGTTGCTTATATGCTAATGGTCATATTTAGATCCAATTTGCAGAACAAATTTTGTTCCGACAAAAATATATGACGCATGGAACCATCGACGGTCACTGAAAACGCTTGGTCGCCAAAACTTTTTTTTCTGATTTATAAAGTAGACCGAAATATGGTAAAATGAATGCTTGAATTTTAACCATTTCGGCCATTTTGAATATGAAATCCTTTTTTACTTCATTTTTAATTAAATATACCTCTAAAAATACTTTTACATAACATATATACTTTTATAAAAATGTCAACCGTCAGACGCTAAGAATTGAGGGAAATATAGCTTTCTAATCTACGAGTCATTTACTTAATTAAGTATGATAATTTAATTGTGCAACATAGAGTAATGATATTGGTCACACTTGTAGACCTGATATAGTAGTATCTAGTTACAGCAGATTTAAAACGTTCCAGTTGGCTGTAGTATTCACGTCGATGCTTTTTATTTACTCTTTATGTTTAATTTTCTAATCTACGAGGCCTAATTTAAGGGAGGAACCTTTGTCTAGACTCACCAGTCTATCGATTAATTCGCACCATTATGCTGAGTGTTGTTAATGACTCGACCGAGAGTTATCTTTCTACACAAACCGTCTTAATTTCTAAAAGGTGTGGTGTGCAAAATTGCTCAATCTAGGTGAGCATTTTATACCTGCGTTCTAGAAGCAAAACACTGACATTCGATTCTTTGCATGAATTCGCATGCTCATTCGTTGCTGATAAATATTCCATTAAAATACATTATAGAAATTGGTATATCATATCTTGGTATTTCCCCGTAAAATATGTGGCTCGTAGATTAGAACAAATGTTCCGTAGATTAGAATTCATTTTACCCGACATGTACAAATCTTTAAAACTGATAGATAGGTAGATAGGTAGATAGGTAGATAGGTAGATCGTTTATTTCCTCCATGTTGGAGAGCAAAACATATATACAGTTTTAACCAAAAATAAAATAAAAAATACAGCAGACATAGAACAGTGAAATGTGAACATATATCAAATCAATGAATAATGCACATTTAAGAGGTTATGCATAATTTAGTTATATAGATTTTACGTCAAGTAAAGTAACAGTATACACTTAGTATTTTATCATTAATTGATGTATAACATATACGTACATATATTGTATATATAAACATTAACGAAAGTATATATAAATCCACTATTACATAAAAATTATACATGTATACCTTGACATGAAATTATGTTTGGTCAATAAATACTACTTTGACCATATAGACTCGTGTAAACTAGACTACACGAGCACTAATATTGGATTATCCTTGGACAGTACAACAAATCACCATGGGCTGCCTTAACTCGAAAACGAAATCGTTAAGACAGAGTATGGTGAAACGTATTGAGTGTATACGTATATTCTGAATACGTCACATTGTTAGCATAGACCCGTCGTAGTAGCTTCACAACCGATGACGCGAATGTGTGATTATAGAAGCATCCATCATGGGTTGCAGAGCTTACCTTAAGGATAGATGCGCACTGATCAATAATTTCCAATTGAATGAAACTCATAAATGTATTATGCCCACAAACTTCATACTGGATTTTAAATGTTTCAGCTTGTTGAACTTCTTTCAAGTTACAGAAACATAACATGTGTTCAATGATATTGTCTGTTTTGAGCTCGCACACTTTACAACTTTGCATATATTTGCGTAAAAGGAACATCCCGATTCCGTTAAGTAATGTCTTGCACATATAAAGAAGTCTCGGATTATCTCTGGCTATATCCCATTCATGCATGAAAATGACATAATTCAGATTCATGAGACCGCCGAAACTTTAACAAATTTTGATCGAAGTAAGAAATGGTCTTCGAGAGGTGGGTCTTTCAGTCGCAACACAGATAAGTGGGCGAATACTTTCCATCCTATTAGAACTAATACATTTCATGGAACTGGAAAAATATTGCTGAGATCATTATAATTTACGGGACAATGCTGACATATAAACTCACATAAGTTATGTAGTGTACATGTAGTTATTTTGAGCATTCAGTGATACGATTTATGCCGTCGAGGTGTAAAATGCCTTAAAAATATAAATACTTCGATCTGAAATATAGGACAAACTTAGTCTTCTAGTATAAAGCAAACTTTCCTATTCTGAATTTAAAATAGTGATATTCATAAATGATATTCTGTCCCATTTTTATTTATTCGACGATTAATAAAGCCGATTTAAAAGAACAAGGGAAGTTAATAAGAAATGGATTTGTCAGAGAATAGTTGCCATTAGTTATAGTTATATAAATGATGATAACTTTTAAGGGACCTTTATGGGGATCGAACCGCTATTACCTCGGCACCGCATAGCAATAACTTGTCTTTCACATTGATATATCACCAAAAATGCTCGCACAAATAACATTGATTACTTCATCTACATAACATCACGTTGATGTTAACAACCATAATTATAAGGACAATGACACTACCAGCGACCGCCACGCTGCACACATTACGCTGCTGTGGATTGGGAATCAAAATACAGTTGACTAAATAATTACTTACCAGTTGTGGCTGTGAGTTTCACGTACAAGTTCTGACCAGTTCCATCAACAACCTTAAAGTTCAACTCATATAGCGAACATTGACCTATTTCATCAAATCCAGCTAAGAAACAATGGCTGACTTTCGAGCACATCAAGAGGCAACTAAATAATGTCTCACAATTGTACAAACCAATGCTTTCAATAGCATTCAAATTTTCGTTCAATAATTTTCCAAATTTCACTAAATTATCTGTAAATATTTCGACAATGATGAAAGATAAGAGAAATAGAATTTCTTGATACAACGACATTTTTGATTTTGCTATATTTCCTATCGAAACAGAGAAAACGTAGCTAAGCTGACTAAGTCAACTTGGAATAAATGCTAACACTGAATTAGCGATACAAAATCCAATGCTTTAACTGCAGTACATATCCTGCGGTTGAACAATTTCTGGTACATCTAAACATAGACTGAACTCAGAATTATGCGTCTTAATGTTGCGTTAATACTACACTTAACGTTCTTGTGAGTTGGCACATTCTTTAGTATCATACTGTGCGTACTGACTCTTTATATTGTCCTAAGTATCATAATGTATGTACGAACAATAAACATTGTCCTAGTAGCATGATGTATGTACTGACACTTTACACGGTCCTAAGTAGCAGTTGGAAAAATTATAAGCTACATCAAAGAGATTGGCTTTTACAACAAACTATGAATTTTTTTGTATCCATACTTACATATATTACATTTACCGGTGAATGAGGATTGCCTCGCTCACCCTGGTACATAAACTATATTCTTACCCTAATGATCCTAATTTTTACCCACTATATTTACACCAATTTAACATATACAAGAATATGTCGTAACCTTTTTAGTTTCACATGTTATTACATTCCTTGCGCGCTAAATGACCGAAGCTGTCGATGGGATATAAAACCACATATAAATAAATAAATAAATCCTAAGTAGCAGTATGTGTGTACGGACAACTTACACAGTCTTACGTATCATCGAATATGTACTGACACCTTACATAGTCATTTAACACGCTTGAGTAACTACCGAGCTACCAATGGAGAGGTTTACAATAAAGCACTATCATTGTGTTTTCTTTGTATTCGATAGAAATGAAATTCTGTACCGAAAATCGGGATGTAGAATCCTTTGAAATACAATTTGGACGTACGTTACAACGTTACACGTGGTAGTTCTTAGGTCCTGACGAGTGCATTCAGAGGCCAAAATGATATCAAGATAACCATGTCGTCTGCGGATGCTATCACTGCAACGTACCGAAGATACATCGGGACCTGATATTCATTTCGGATGATACCGCCTGTTCATACAGTGACTGACTTCTCTGCATCTGTTGTACGTGATGGGTTATAGCGCTAGCATAGGAAATAATTGTATCGATCTCGTGTTTGCAGTACCGGGAAATCTTTAAGAAAAGTTACTGACCGATTGTAGTAATTTGTATATAAATGTTGTACACCTGACCGTGACAATGAAAAAGATACAGTATAAAATCCAGTATTTTGTGATAGTTGGTGACTGTTATTTGGCAAACTTGAGGGGAGTTAGCTCCAATATATTCATACACCACACTGCACATCTCACTGAAGCAACATGGCAATGGAAAGGGAAAGTGTTGAAGTAGTGCAAAGGCATTCCCATCATCAAAGGACTTGTAACCTGTAAAGATATTCTAAGCCAATTAATACATTGAAGCATCGCATGATGTTAGCTTTCGATACTCCCTCCGGTCCTTCATTTAAAATTCTATCCATTAAAGTCACAATAAATGATATCTAAATCACACTAGAACGTCATAAAATATCTACCATTTCAATAATTAAAAGGTACACTTAACTTTAAAGATGAATTGTGCTAATTTTGTGTTTAATGTTTTACCGAAACAAACATGAAAAATATATTTCCGATAGTGAAAACATCAATAAACATGCATCAATAAAGAATGAACTCATAATGTATTGATCCGTATTTTGTAAAAAAAGATGTTTGTACATCATAAAATTAAAAAAAAACGTTTTTAACAATCATGCTATTTCACAAGTTTTGTCTGTTAGTAATATGCTTAAAAAAGATATTTTAAAACAGTTACACATTGAAATGGTTCTTATTAGAGATGTTTTTAGCCTGTGCAACACCATAACTTGATGAAGCCAATTCAAACATTTTATGTTCAGATGAGCCAGATACATCTTTAATGTTTTCAATAAGTCACGTACAAGACTATAAGAATATTTCGCTGGCTTCGCGATGGTTACTGTTTTGGCGGGAACGAGGCTCTCTGGACTGAGCTGACTGAACGGACTGTAAAGTCAACATATGTTCTTCTCGCTATAATCGCTTTTTTGTGGTGTTGTTTGATAACCTAACATGGTGATTTATCAAATGATTTTAAATTAATTAAATGCATTGAGAACGCAACGTCATTACATGGTTTGAACATATAGCTAACACTAAGCGTAATGTCTATGCATTATGGAAAATCACAGACTCCCTGTCTGATTTGACTTGACTCAATGGCATTACAAACAGTGTTGGTGAAAACTTATTAATTTGCCAAAGGGCCGTATTCAATATCCATGTTAATTGAAAATATTTCTTAGTTTGTAAGATTTGTTCTTAAAGTACGAGAAATTTTCTAAAATGACCGATTTTCAACTTAGTTTTTATTTTTTTTCTTAAGTCTTATTCAATAAACTTTTTAACTAAGAAATTATCTTATTTGGCGTGAAATGGTCGATTTTTTCCTTTCAAGAAAGTTCTTAAATATGGCGAAATATTTCTGAAAAATGGCGAATGTATGCTGAAAATGGTATGTACCTATTCCTGTTCACGTTCATATCAAATAAAGATAATCTTATGTCACAAAATTTACTTTAGAAATAATTTAATACGAGAAAAAGACGTAAATTTTGATATATTTTTTGGGGTGGTGATTCGTCCCAATGAATGTGAAACCAGAACGGATCTATTGGTGTTTCGTGCTCCTGAAAAAAATCACAGTTCAATCCATATACTAATTACAGTATCGGTTGAATGTGTACAATTATAAATTTTGAATGAAATACAGTCCATTTCCAGTTAAAAACAAGAATTATCTTTAAAAAAGATAAACGGCGTAGATGTAATGATGTCTTGAAGTATGTTAATTAGAAATTTATAATTCTCGCGTAATAGATTGTCTTCAGTAATTTGAGAAACGAAATGTTATTCATAAAAAAATATGCATTGTCTGATAAACACATTGATATTGCAGTGAAGCTTCAATGAAAAAAAATTAACCCCGAATATACATTTATCAAAATATATACTTTTGAAATCGATGTAGAGTTTTCACTTTGGGTCAGTGTAAATGATGGCTCAACTAACGTTTGAATAAATCATAACTGCTCGTCCAACTATTTTTGTCATCAATATTTATTATCTAATTATTTGTTGTTGTTTTTTCAGACACATGTACGATCAAATGATGAGTATGAACACTATGCACCGGTGTCATGTGAAACATTAAGCGTAAAACAATCGCACTATCTCTGACACTTTTCGGAAACGAGACTTTTACAGAAAAATTTATGTAAAAATGTTTTAGTTTAAAGCTGCATTTCTCTCTCTTCTCATATGACAGGGTGTTTGTTTAAACTCACCAAAATTGCATTTCATGTTTAAAATGACCTTCTGATAGTTTGACATTGACATGTTTCTAAACCGAAAGTACCGATTTTAATCATCTAAATGAAACTAAAGATTTTGACAGATATGAAATGATTGTCTAATTTGTCGTTTTGATAACACACATGGAAAGACAATGTTTCGTTACATCGTAAACGTTTTCTATTAAAATTGTCACATAGTATATAATAATGTTTCAGGCGCATTGTGTTGCTATATCATTAACGCGACACTTCTATACAATTGACCGGGTAGAACGTTTGGTTTAAATCTCTTATTTATTGCACATCATGTCAAATTATGTGAAATAAAAATATTTTTGTCAGCAAGAATGTCCTTACCAAAAATGTAAAAATCATAACTGCGTAAACTATTTAACGTCGCTTTAAACTTTGTTTGCTCAGATTTTGCGTGAGAGTGTAGGAATGGATAAGAATGCAAGACAAAATGTATAAAATTCTTCTCCTTCTTCAACAATTTTCGAGAGTTCACAGTAATTCTTGGCCTTGCATGAGTTATCACGCACTGTTATGTATTATTGATTGCTTATTTATGTTGTTGTTCAACAGTTTGCTAGTTAGTTTGTTCTTTTTAGTGATCACCAATACAAGCCGATCTAGCTTCAATTATCATGTGCATGCTTTCGGTCAATGTCGTGCACTAAACATGTACAGTTCATATTAAGTGTATGTCAAAGTGCGGTAACACATTGGATGACATAATGTTTACATTAACACTCAATCAACCGTCCCTAGCGCTCCGTGTGGGATGTAAGCATTTGCGACAGTTGGATTTGTTGACACTGATGTGACACAGTTTTAACTTCCACCTAATTACACACAGCTGATGTTGACAGATTGATCCGCGTGTGTGTATTCATCGGTTGCGAAGCACTGGCCGTACTTTTAATAAGATTGAACATGACATTTTCAAGACAAATTCAGTTCGAAAAAAATTGATGGGTAGGTACTTGCATTGCAATATCCAGTGTTATTTCAAAGGCGCAAACTTGCTTAATGAAATCAATAACTTTGAAAATGTCAACAAAGAAATAAAAGACACGACATATCATGAAACTGATTTAGGTTCTGAATATTTTCTTCTCCGTCAAATGTTCTATGCTATGCCAATTGTTCCTCTCTCAATTTCTTTCCCAGTCATTTTTTACCAGATATAATATTGTGTTTTTACTACAGTGTATTTATCAATTAAACATACTTAATGTGTGGTTGTAGCTTCAAACGAAATAATGTATTCAAAATATAAGCCCTATATCACTTGATTAATAATTTACTTGTTTTGCTGGATTAAATCTGCAACACACTATAACATATATGGTACCTGTTTAAATATTTGCTCGAACAGCATTTAGCATGTCGAGAAAACAATATTTTAAAGTCTGCCACTTTGCTGTAAATAGTACGAAAGATTCGATGCTGATTTTGAGTGTTTTTACATCGCCTCATATATTTTCGCGAGATCTTGTATAATAATTATCGCAATATTCCCATTAGGAACTCCCCTGTGAGCATGCTACGAAAGTGACCGAGAATTTCCGAATGATAAACATTCAACAAAGTAGTTACTGATTTCTTTTACAACGTTTATCTATTACATATGCTTATAGGTCCGCCCACTTCTAATTGCGTGCTTGGTGAAAGAAGACTACATAAGGAATTGGTACCAGCTCCTAGCGAGATAAGTATGACACAGACGTATAAATCCCACACCACGAGGTCAAATGTAATCTAAAGTAGCATGCTAGGGAAAATAATACCGAATACAAAACAAAATGGACTCTTGAAGAGTCGCATAAGTCTAAAAATAGAGACTGCAAGCCGGTCTATAAATTCTGCGTCACGACCCGGAAGTTTGAAAAAGAACGGGGTACATCCGGTCCCTTGCAAGCCAGCTAGCAGGCCGTCCAGCAGTCGATCTAGACGGGGTTCAATCGATAGTTTAGTGATTGACGGAATAAAAGAGCTTTATCACATAGACGCCATAGACACATGACCTCAGAGGAGCAATACAATGGTGTTATCTTCAAGCGCGGATGAATGTAAATATTTTAATCACGAACTATATGAATATTTAACTTAACTGCACGGTATTATTGAATTTACATGTGAAGCTAAAAAGGTACACAAGTATCTAACTCAATCACCATTTAATTTGTTTTGTCATATTCGAATTGGAAAAAATAAATATTTGAATCGTGATTTATCTAAGAATAAATTTCATATAGAACTGTACCGATCGTGACACTTCCATACACATCCATCCATTTAATCCGGTCAAAAACATGAATTTATTATGTCTCTACAACAACGCCTTCCTAATACCAAGGTCAAATTATGCTTGCCTTTCACAAATAACCAATTTCGTACTATTTTATGAATCGTGTATGTTACCCACATGTACCATTACAGTAACGTTAACAACGCACAGTAGAACCAAGTCGGCACCGATCGAGGTTTCCTCAGTAACAGTTATAATTTGATTATATAGTTTACTGTATTGGCGTCTGATAAAAACATTCTCTCATTGCCAGAAATATAACCAAACTTACTGATTTTAACACTGAGTTATTGTAAGGTGGAAACTAACGAGTTGCAGGTTTCAGTATGTAACATCTACAACAATAATTACACACACGCGTTGGGTCAGATATAACGAAATATAACAGCTGCATGTTCATTCATAAAACACAGGATTAACCACTTTAAATAAACACTCATCATGCAAAATGGTGCATCAACACATGTTACAGGACTACACCCGCTATACCACATGTTGTTTGCCTTGAAGGCATCGGGTATTGTCATGTCATTAATTTACTAAACTACCAAACCCTGGTATACTATATAAGTGGTTTCATACGCTCAGTCTCCCAACTTATGCAGTGGAAACAGGTTTGTACTCATATTGTTTGTTTTGTGTTGATTTTGTTATGCTTTAATGCATTACATTGTGTACAATATCTATTACATGTTTTAACTAAACATAATTATTTATATTATTATTATCTTGTAAATATATCAATGTTAAATATTAAGACATGGTGCTGAATATCATATAAAATACAAATGTACTTTATATATTATGTAGTTTCTATTTCCTACTCGACTTCATCATTTATTTTTAAATTGATAAATTAAGCTAATCATGATCATTTACCAATATTAAACCACGGACATATGTTTAAACAATGTAACGTAAAAACGATCTCCTTTCATAAATACTTATAATGTTTCAACGTTAACCTGTGTTTTTGTTTTCGATATTCTTTAAAGTATATGAAGATATGATAAACGTTTCTTTTTCATTCGAACATTTTGATTTATAGAGACCATTATTAGAAGACACTTCGTGGATTTAGATAATTATTGAAGTATGGCAGTCATGAAAGTATGCATCTTGGCAGTGATTGTGTCGGTCGCTTATGGCACTGCAGCAGGGGGTAAGTTCTGATTGTTGTTAAAACGTACACGCATATTCCACAAAAAGCAACTTTTGAAAATGTTCGGCATCATTGCCTTTATCAAATGTAAAAAGTCATGTATCGGTTGTAACACCACAAAATGGACCATGTGCATAGGCTGTTATATAATTATTCCGTTTTGCAACCATAGGGTTCCACGTAATATTCATAATATAAGAGGCAATATTGACCAAAACGAACTGATAAATCTTTACTTTTGCATGATTTAAACTATTAAATAATCTAATATCTTATATTGGATGCGTATTGATGCTGTACTCAACATGTGTCTAACAGGTGATATGTTTATGTTAGAGTGACCAAACATGTGTGTATGAGAGATTAAGTTGTTACTGGGAATGCCACATGCACATAAAAATGCTTCCCCACACAGACCATCAAGAAAACTAGAGTCCACAAAACAGCAGACACTGGGGAGGTGCAATGGGTAAACGTGTCTGGGAATAGGGGTGTAAAGAATGGTCTGGCCGACCAAAAAGAACAGCTAAGGATCATTTAAGGGGACAACAAGGGGGGTAATTCAATGGATGGAATATAATGAAGTTCTTTTAATGGCAGTGGATGTGTTTTTGTAACGGTGACTGCGTTTCTGTTACAGTATGCACGCATAAAGGACAAACATACGCAGCCGGACAGTCATTTTGGGATGAATGTAACAAATGTAGTTGTACGGCTAGTGGTATTGCTGCATGTACCCAAAAAGGCTGCATACCAGGCGGTAAGCAAAATACATGTACTAATAATCAGTCTAAGTTCAGATGGTCAGCATTATTTGGAATATCTCGTCTAATGTAAAGTATCTGCCTCTGCTGTTTATGGTAGTGATGCAATAATGAACATTTGTCTCGAGAATTTTATCATCCAATACATACAGTATTTTAGTTTTGTAAGATTTTGTTTAATATTATGCACAATCGATGTAAAAGGACTAAAATTGTTTGTTTAGTATATATCAACCTCTCCGGAGTGGCCCTATCTTGAATAACAGCCTCATGTTTCTTGTAGTGACAATTTATATTAATTTTAACCTCTAAAGCAACAACATCTCAATAACAGACTGAATGTGTATATCTTAAAGAATGTTTGATCTAGAGAGCTTGTACTGTGCATTGTGATTTTGATGGATGACAAGGGAAGTTACTCCTTGTTATAACGGGTCGTGGATACTTGTTCTGCAGGTTGTTGGTACAATGGTACGCAGTATAATGTTGGGGACAGCTACATGGAGGATTGCAACACATGTAATTGTCTGGCCCCTGGAGCTGCAGCTTGTACTCTGATGGGGTGTCCAAGTAAGTTTATTGTATGAAACATAGAAAACATCTCAAACCAAACCCGTTGTAACCCACCACAGAGTATCAGACTAATGATGTTAGCTTAAGAATCCACTTTCAGAATTTGTGTATCGCAATGTTTAGTAATTGATATAAATATTTAATATCAAAATTAAGTCTACATACTAACCACTTTTATCAAACATCTGTGTGTGCGCGCGCGGATGCGTGCTTGCGTGCGTGCGTGCGTGCGTGTGTTAGTTCGTTCGTTTGCGTACATTATTTTGTCCCCCACTTTTGATTCATATGGAGAAGTTGTCAGCGCTTATGGAAAATTAATTAGTACTGGTTGACAATTAGTTCCAGGTAAACATGTTAAGACAACTAACGACCATGTACAACTGAAGAAAATGTTGAAAGACGACGATAATACCAAAGAAAAACAAAGAAAAAAACAAAGAAATAAAATAATTTATATATTGCAATGCATTGTATTTTTCATAAGCATAACACGTATAGTCTAATTTATGCAAGTAGGGACACCCAATAACTGAGAGTTGTCTGTGTCTAGTAGAATTACAGTGAGCACATTTTGAAAACACTCAGTTTTGAAAATAACAAAAGTGGAAAAATTTCATTCACACAACAGAACATACCCACGCTGATCCCTAAAGTAAAAAATAAAAATAGAAGGGGTTTAAAGTAAAAGCTAAGAGAAGGGCCATGTGTGAAGAGATAAAACGAATTAACTCGAGAAAAAGTCGGACGCACTATTTTGATTTTGTAAATATCGTTTCAGGGTGTACACACAAAGGAATAGCGTACTATGTGGGCGAAAGTTTTATGGACGAATGCAACACATGCACGTGCGGAGAAAACGGATCGGTTGGTTGTACCTATATGGCATGTCGCTAACTCCTAATCGTCACCTGACTGAATATTGCTTCGAAAAACATTCTGAGGCACATTTTATTTTGAATTCATATATTTAGAACTGTTAGGAGCATCATTAAATAAACAATGATAAAACGTTGATTTGTGTTGTTGTTCTTCAAATTACAATAAAAAAAACGAAGAAAACAAGGGTGTGTGGAGTATGCCTGGAAGTTATAAAAAGATGAAAGATGATCATTGTATTTTGTACGGGTGTACGAGATAATATTTCGGGTGTATGAGATAATTTTCCGGGTGTACAAGATAATATGTCGGGTGCATGAGAAAATATGTTGGATGTATGAGATGATATGTCGAGTGTATGAGATAATATGTCGAAGGCATGAGCTAATATATTGGGTGTATGAGATAATATGTTGGATGCATGAGATAATATGTCGAGTGTATGAGCTAATATGTCGAGTGTATGAGATAATATGTCGGGTGTATGAGATGATATGTCGAGTGTATGAGATAATATGTCGAAGGCATGAGCTAATATATCGGGTGTATGAGATAATATGTTGGATGTATGAGATAATATGTCGAGTGTATGAGCTAATATGTCGGGTGTATGAGATAATATGTTGGATGTATGAGATGATATGTCGAGTGTATGAGCTAATATGTCGAGTGCATGAGATAATATGTCGGGTGTATGAGATAATAGGTCGGGTGTATGAGATAATAGGTCGGGTGTATGAGATAATATGACGAGTGCATGAGATAATATGTCGGGTGTATGAGATAATATGTTGGATGTATGAGATAATATGGCGAGTGCATGAGATAATATGTCGGGTGTATGAGATAATATGTCGGGTGTATGAGATAATATGGCGAGTGCATGAGATAATATGTCGGGTGTATGAGATAATATGTTGGATGTATGAGATAATATGTCGAGTGTATGAGCTAATATGTCGGGTGTATGAGATAATATGTTGGATGTATGAGATGATATGTCGAGTGTATGAGCTAATATGTCGAGTGTATGAGCTAATATATCGAGTGTATGAGATAATATACGGTTGGACCTCGTTTATTCGAAATCACCTGGTCCGAAACTTTATTCCGAAAATGCATGGTTTCGAATAACCCATTTCAATTCGACGTGCCTTAGTGGATATATACCAATTAACTCTCGTTTATATAGTTAAAAGAAAAGTACGTAAGAGTATGATAAATAAAATAAACAAACGAGCCGACTAAATTTAACGATATTTAATTTTATCACATAACTTGCACTCCAGGAGTGGCATAAAGCAGTGACATAAATATCATATGTAACTAGTTACATAAATAGCCGAATCACAGCACTATTTAAAGTCTATTTAAAGATTGAAAACAATCTATTTATGGTGTTATGTGATAAATAGAATATTACATGAGTGCTTATTTGAGCCTCGCGTCATATTCAATCGACTCGTTTCATAAAAAATAATATCAAATAAGCACTCATGTAAGATCCTCTATATATTAGTATATTATTTATTCGCATATAAATGAATGACAATTAGATAAATGAATAGATACATACGTACAGAGCACAACGTGAGAAGCCCGCGGTAATGAATCATGACGTCATATGATAAACAATGTATGTCGAACACTCGAGATAGCGATAACATGTCAAGAATTTTAAGATCTTCCAATTGTTAAAACATACCAGTCCTAGAGACACGTTCGTACACGTGGGATATGCTTTACGTAAATAGCCAACATATTTTGGGAACCGAGACGTTTCTTCTCTTCTCAGATTCTCAAACCACGTACTCAATTTGCATTTCATTTTACAACACTTTCTGTTAGCTCGATATTGACGCATGAATTGTACAATAACAACAATAACAACAATAACAACCAGTTTTTATTAAGTAACGTAAACATGGGATACGAGCTCTGCAGGTGGTGCAAGCACGTTAAAAAGAAAATAATAAACTGTTACAGGGAAAGACACATACACACAACACTGCCTCTCCACACATCTCCCAGGGAAACATCAACCTTCGAAACATTATGAGTTGAGGAGGTTTTAGGGCCTATTTGGGACAGGTTGGCCGAAGAATGATATCCTTATCTGACAACTCATGCTCACACACTGTAGTAAACAAGTGACATGCGCAAATTGTAACAGAATTGATTCATTTGTGGTATCAATACTTAAACTGTTCTGCAGAAGTCTTAGGTAATACTAAATGTAAAGACATTTAGAGAATTAATTAAAACATTAATTTGTTAACGTATTTTAAATGTGAAACAATCAACCAGTAATTGTGAAGTGTAAGGAGAATTTGGACACTTCAACTTTATATCAGTAGACTTGTTAGAATAGTTAAGTATTGGCGTAAGATTATCAATACTAATAATTGTGTTTTATTAACGTCGTACTCTGCACAAAATGGTAAAACCAATTGGGCAACTTATATTAGAGCAATCCTGTACTCATATGGTTGTGGATATGTATGGGAAACCCCTACCATGTTAATTGTAACTCTTTTGTTTTATTATTTAGGTAACGATTGATTGACAATTTTATTCAGAGTTGGAAAAGTGATATTTTTCTTAAAAAATAACTTATAATATATAAACATTTGAAAATCGATTTAGAATATGAGCCACACCTTAACATCAGTGGAAAATAAGCTGTACATGCAATTATTGACAAAATTAAGAATATGTACCCATAAATGAAGGATTGAAACAGGCAGATATGGACAAAATAGACTCGAAAGAAACGAACGCACTTGTGAAGTATGTTTTAACCTGGACATTGAAGACGAATTTCATTTTATTTTAGTCTGTAATAAATATAGGCTTGTTAGAAAAAGATACATAGACTCGTATTATTATATTTAAGACCAAGTATGTTTAAATTAATTCAGTTGCTTTCTTCAAAAGACGAGGTTATTCTTAATAAGTAAGCGTGTTTCATAAACTGTGCAATTAAAATTAGACAAAATTTACTTCAATAGAGCAATTTTTATGTGTGAAGTTTATTCTATTATACTTCTATTCTATTTGAAATGTTCAATTTAAATCCTTCACTCACAGACAAAAAAAAAGTGAATCATTATCATGTTTTCATATATGTTTATTTGTTTTTTCCACATTACTTTACATTACTAATTTGCTATTTTGTTTGTAATTTGACAATATGTTGTACACATGTTGTATGGATGAGGAGCTTTGCTGACACCTTACACAGTCCTAAATATAATCATTTGTGTACTGACACCTTACACAGTCCTAAATATCATTATTTGTGTACTGACACCTTACACAGTCCTAAATATCATCATTTGTGTACTGACACCTTACACAGTCCTAAATATCATCATTTGTGTACTGACACCTTACACAGTCCTAAATATCATCATTTGTGTACTGACACCTTACACACTCCTAAGTATCATCATTGGTGTACTGACACCTTACACAGTCCTAAATATCATCATTTGTGTACTGACACCTTACACACTCCTAAGTATCATCATTGGTGTACTGACACCTTACACAGTCCTAATTACCATCATGCGTGTACTGACACCTTACACAGTCCTAAGTATCAGCATGTGAGTACTGACACCTTACACAGTCCTAAGTATCATCATGCGTGCACTGACACCTTACACAGTCATAAGTATCATCATGTGTGTACTGACACCTTACACAATCCTAAGTATCATCATGTGTGTACTGACACCTTACACAGTCCTAAATATCATCATTTGTGTACTGACACCTTACACAGTCCTAAATATCATCATTTGTGTACTGACACCTTACACAGTCCTAAATATCATCATTTGTGTACTGACACCTTACACACTCCTAAGTATCATCATTGGTGTACTGACACCTTACACAGTCCTAATTACCATCATGCGTGTACTGACACCTTACACAGTCCTAAGTATCAGCATGTGAGTACTGACACCTTACACAGTCCTAAGTATCATCATGCGTGCACTGACACCTTACACAGTCATAAGTATCATCATGTGTGTACTGACACCTTACACAATCCTAAGTATCATCATGTGTGTACTGACACCTTACACAATCCTAAGTATCATCATTTGTGTACTGACACCTTACACAGTCCTAAGTACCATCATGCGTGTACTGACACCTTACACAGTCCTAAGTATCAGCATGTGAGTACTGACACCTTACACAGTCCTAAGTATCATCATGCGTGCACTGACACCTTACACAGTCATAAGTATCATCATGTGTGTACTGACACCTTACACAATCCTAAGTATCATCATTTGTGTACTGACACCTTACACAGTCCTAAGTACCATCATGCGTGTACTGACACCTTACACAGTCCTAAGTATCAGCATGTGAGTACTGACACCTTACACAGTCCTAAGTATCATCATGTGTATACTGACACCTTACACAATTCTAAGTATCATCATTTGTGTACTGACACCTTACACAGTCCTAAGTATCACCATGCGTGTACTGACACCTTACACAGTCCTAAATATTATCATGTGTGTAATGACACCTTACACACTCCTAAGTATCATCATTTGTGTACTGCCACCTTACACAGTCCTAAGTATCATCATTTGTGTACTGACACCTTACACACTCCTAAGTATCATCATTTGTGTACTGACACCTTACACAGTCCTAAGTACCATCATGCGTGTACTGACACCTTACTCAGTCCTAAGCATCAGCATGTGAGTACTGACACCTTACACAGTCCTAAGTATCATCATGCGTGCACTCAAACCTTACACAGTCGTAAGTATCATCGTGTGTGTACTGACACCTTACACAGTCCTAAGTATCATCATGCGTGTACTGACAACTTACACAGTCCTAAATATTATTAAGTTCGATCATGTGACTACTGACACCTTACATTGTCCTAAGTACGATCATGTGACTACTGACACCTTACATTGTCCTAAGTACGAGCATGTGACTACTGACACCTTACATTGTACTAAGTACGAGCATGTGACTACTGACACCTTACATAGTCCTAAGTACGAGCATGTGACTACTGACACCTTACATAGTCCTAAGTACGAGCATGTGACTACGGACACCTTACATAGTCCTAAGTACGACCATGTGACTACTGACACCTTACATTGTCCTGAGTGCTGTCAGTTCGACGCATTGAATTCTCGAATTAATTCATGAAATTGAACAAGTTTGAATAATTCGATTCAATTTGAATCAATTTCCTATTGTTCTATCAAGTTCCCCCATGTTGTCAGCACAGCAAGTTGTATGGGATGAGTTATAGAGCTATCATAGGAAATACTTGTATTGGTCTCGTGTTTTGCAGTACCAGAAAACATTTAAGACAAGTTACAATACAATACAGTGTATTAGAATACGCCTGTATGAAAACTTTCACACAATTGTTACTGAGCATAAATATAAACAGAATGTGATTGTCCCGTCAATTAGTATGATAGAGTTCAATCAGCAACACGATATAGCAACATGTTAAACTTTATTCCATGTTTCAGTAATCAATTCCCGGATGATTAAGCAGTTACATCGTATTAATATTGCAAAAATACATTTTTTGTGATCAATAGAGTCCTTAGTTACAACGAAAACATCAACAACTGAAAAGGCAACGCCTTTTTACGCTTTTCAAACATACCTATAATGTATGCAGTACACTCATGCATATATACATTTATATCATGAATATGTATGAACAAGAAAACGCCTGATGCGCCGTTTATATTTACACATATTTTTAACAACAGAATACAACAAAACTTTAGTTATGTATCGATACAACAACAGAATACAACAAAACTTTACTTATGTATCGATACAACAACAGAATACAACAACACTTTACTTATGTATCGATACAACAACAGAATACAACAAAACTTTACTTATGTATCGATACAACAACAGAATACAACAAAACTTTACTTATGTATCGATACAACAACAGAATACAACAAAACTTTACTTATGTATCGATACAACAACAGAATACAACAACACTTTACTTATGTATCGATACAACAACAGAATACAACAAAACTTTACTTATGTATCGATACAACAACAGAATACAACAAAACTTTACTTATGTATCGATACAACAACAACAATTGTAGCAAATTACGAGTAACAGTGTCAGCAAAAACGGCAATTTGCTTAACTAAATATTGTCTTGTGTTGCATGTAAACGCGTATTAAACGACTAATTTATTAGCGGTAATGCTTCTTCATACAATTAAGACATACAATTGTAATTTTCATGATAGGAATGGAAGTACATGTATATCATCTGGGACCAATATATACATGTATGTATTGGTCCCAGATATCATGGGGCCAACACAGTGACATCGGATAACCATGTCGTCTGTGGAAGCTATAACTTCAACGTACCGAGGAAGAAGACGCGACACCTAAGATTCGTAAGGCTACAGTTAATTTTTCTGGACCTGACTGAGTTACGGTCCTCTGGTTCACCCGGGTGAGAAATACATCTACATGTATTATCTTTGTGAGCGAAAGCTAAGTTTTAAAGGAGGTAACTTTGTAGTTTCCTAGGAGTTAGAGATTGTTGCGTATTCGCGTTCGGAAATCTCGACTCTTAGTCCGGTAAATGAATCGTCCCAGGTTCAAACACTTGTCCGACAACAGATGATAATATCATCACACGTTCGACCATAAGCAGGTCATATTTGACCCAATCAGATACTGCCATCAGTGTATTTGACCAAAGGATCCTGCCATCAGTGTATTTGACCAAAGGATTCTGCCATCAGTGTATTTGACCAAAGGATACTGTCATCAGTGTATTTGACCAAAGGATCCTGCCATCAGTGTATTTGACCAAAGGATACTGCCATCAGTGTATTTGACCCAATCAGATACTGCCATCAGTGTATTTGACCAAAGGATACTGCCATCAGTGTATTTGACCAAAGGATACTGCCATCAGTGTATTTGATCAAAGGATACTGCCATCAGTGTATTTGACCAAAGGATACTGCCATCAGTGTATTTGACCAAAGGATACTGTCATCAGTGTATTTGATCAAAGGATCCTGCCATCAGTGTATTTGACCAAAGGATCCTGCCATCAGTGTATTTGACCAAAGTATACTGCCATCAGTGTATTTGACCAAAGGATACTGCCATCAGTGTATTTGACCCAATCAGATACTGCCATCAGTGTATTTGATCAAAGGATACTGCCATCAGTGTATTTGACCAAAGGATACTGCCATTAGTGTATTTGACCAAAGTATACTGCCATCAGTGTATTTGACCAAAGTATACTGCCATCAGTGTATTTGACCAAAGGATACTGCCATCAGTGTATTTGACCAAAGGATACTGCTATCAGTGTATTTGACCCAATCAGATACTGCCATCAGTGTATTTGATCAAAGGATACTGCCATCAGTGTATTTGACCAAAGGATACTGCCATTAGTGAATTTATCACTCATTTTGATTCGGTGAAACAAAGAAGCAAGATGGGCGAGGTGTATATTAAAAAAATATTAAATATTAAAACGATAATTATCCGTGAGAAACAAAACGTATGCATCAATACGGCGAGAGCCGACATTTATCGGATTAGAGACGAAGAAAAAAATCGATAATCAGATGCTAATAGAGGTCAGGAAGATCAGGTTAATTTGTCAGAGTTATAGCAACGAGACATAACCATAATGTCTAACCCAGACGTAGAGGTGAAGTCTTATAGTACGTACACACATTGATAAGGTGCTAGTATTTGAACTGCGACATTTTGAAGATAACGGCGTTGTTCAAACATGGTGTCCAGTTCAATTCTGTATGTACTTCTGTGGCTTCAAGTTTCGTTGTCAGGTAAAACCTATTCGTATCATAATCATTTTGAAGAGTCTGTTTTATGTGTGGTCATCAGTTGTAAATGTTAACTTGAATTGTCAAATCCTTACTTGTTTATCTCTCACCGAACCTTCTGTACATTCAGCTTATCATAACTTGAAAGCGGCAAAACATGCTTATGCACTTAATGTATGTAAAACATTTAAACATATTTAATAAGGAGTGTCATTCCTGTCGACGAAAATAAATTCAATTCGCTGATATTGACATATTTTGCAAAGACTGATACATATAACTCCTGTCTTCCGGTAGACACTTTACTGTGACTGAAGAGCTCTAGCCATACATACATATAACTCCTGTCTTCCGGTAGACACTTTACTGTGACTGAAGAGCTCTAGCCATACATACATATAACTCCTGTCTTCCGGTAGACACTTTACTGTGACTGAAGAGCTCTAGTCATACATACATATAACTCCTGTCTTCCGGTAGACACTTTACTGTGAATGAAGAGCTCTAGTCATACATACATATAACTCCTGTCTTCCGGTAGACACTTTACTGTGAATGAAGAGCTCTAGTCATACATACATATAACTCCTGTCTTCCGGTAGACACTTTACTGTGAATGAAGAGCTCTAGTCATACATACATATAACTCCTGTCTTCCGGTAGACACTTTACTGTGACTGAAGAGCTCTAGTCATACATACATATAACTCCTGTCTTCCGGTAGACACTTTACTGTGACTGAAGAGCTCTAGTCATACATACATATAACTCCTGTCTACCGGTAGACACTTTACTGTGACTGAAGAGCTCTAGTCATACATACATATAACTCCTGTCTTCCGGTAGACACTTTACTGTGACTGAAGAGCTCCAGCCATAAGCCGCTGAATATGACGCTTTTTGAAATGGAACACGTACAATTCCCTCTGATTTCTATATTATTTCTAGTTACGGTCACAGAAATCTAATGCATTCACTTTGATGTCTAAAATCGGCTATTTTCGGTTCAGTAACACGTCGCGATGTCAAACTAACGGAAAGTCATTTGTGAAATGAAATTCGGGTAATTTGAAACTACCATATAGCCGTAAGAAAGATATATCGCGCCTTTACGGCGGTGGCCTCAATAATACGACCATCCATGGGACACTTGAAAACATGTCTTATTAATGAAGCGGTCTTAATATTGGGGTTGAATAAAAAGAGCAAAATAGCTTATTATTGGTCTTTAAATGAGGTTTTACTGTATACTATTGATATCAGCGACAAGATTGATACTTCGCAAACAATTTGTTATGATACTTTCAGAAAGCAGTTGTCCCAATGGATGGCAGAGACATGATACAACATGTTATCACTTTAGTCACGACATGGAATCATTGCCTGTAGCAGATGTAAGTACATGTACGTTAAATGAGACAGGAATGGTTGAGATGTGTCTCTGCTTCAGTGTGATATCATAATACATTGTATATATTTGTCCTGTCCCAGGTCTGTCGACTGAGATGAGAAGGAAACAATGCCTAACGGGGCCTTTTTGTTTAGAATAGCAACTTTCCATGTAAAAGCTTAAGTAAGCTTCACGTTTCATTCGTTTCATTTGCAGTTAACGTCATTTTTCACCATTCTTCACTGAGTTCTAAAGCAATATTCAACCAGTACTATCTTACCCTTCTGCAAGCAGCTGACAATTTCCCCACATTGATCGGGCGTGAAGGACAAACGACCGTACCTAAATATCACATTGCCGGGAAGATGAGAGTAATACAATGAAGGCCGGTAACAGATGGCCTAATCACACATTCTTATGTTACAATATAAAAGTGAGGTATAAGCTGAGAAACTAAGACGGGGGTATTGGAAACAACAAAGGACTGTGCAACAATATGTACATTCAGTGAAATTTGTCAACAAAAAGCCGCACGGCCTTTGAACTGTGGTATAAAGGTGAACAAAGATTCGCAGGAACGGCCATTTTCGGCTTTTCCTTAGACAAAGAATTAGAGAGGATGCACACGCAGTGAGCGGCCTAAAACAACAAACGGACCAGGAGAGCACACACAGAGAGGATGCACACGCAGTGAGCGGCCTAAAACAACAAACGGACCAGGAGAGCACACACAGAGAGGATGCACACGCAGTGAGCGGCCTAAAACAACAAACGGACCAGGAGAGCACACACAGAGAGGATGCACACGCAGTGAGCGGCCTAAAACAACAAACGGACCAGGAGAGCACACACAGAGAGGATGCACACGCAGTGAGCGGCCTAAAACAACAAACGGACCAGGAGAGCACACACAGAGAGGATGCACACGCAGTGAGCGGCCTAAAACAACAAACGGACCAGGAGAGCACACACAGAGAGGATGCACACGCAGTGAGCGGCCTAAAACAACAAACGGACCAGGAGAGCACACACAGAGAGGATGCACACGCAGTGAGCGGCCTAAAACAACAAACGGACCAGGAGAGCACATACAGAGAGGCGACAGAAAACAAGAACGAAACGATAAGGACAAGAAAACCAAACAAGTCAGCATCCCCAAAGAACCCCAAAACAATAACGACACAGGCTACACGACACAGCAACAAGAGAAGTATAGCATTGCAACGATCTACATCCTTGGAACCGTCAGTGACAATACGTGGGACTTATACCGGCATCCCTACGTCACACCTCAGCAGTATATATACTGGGGATATACGCTTAAGGAGATTGTCACGAGTTCTCTCCCTTCATTCCTTCTATACTTTACTTATGTGTATATAGTACTATACGTATACCATAGAAGGGATAAAGGAAGATAACTCAAGAGGGATTAAAGGGAGAGAACACGTATCAATCTCCTGTGAAATACACTAACGTTGTTATCTTAAAAATACCTTGATACAAAACAAGCATAAACACGCAAATGGTAAATCAGATTTCATTGTTTGATAGTATTCTTCAACATTGTGAGAAACAACAATGCAAAATATTTAATATGAACAATAACTAAATGTGCTTATATCGTATTATTGCATTACATACTGAACGAAGCTCATAAGTATTCACTACTCAAGGTTCATAAGGTGCATAAGGTCATTTCCATAGCGTTGTCGCTCCGTAACTCTATTTGTGTCTGTTTTGAGTATTTGGTATCGTTGAAACCGTCTTTCGAAGCTCTTTTTATCTGTACTATATTGTTCTGGTATGCACACTGTACACACTAATGTATCAGCATGTAAGCGTATTTCTGCGCTGTTGATGAGCCAATGGATGGAATTCTGTGGAATTCGTTCAGCACCAGGACGATGTGCGAACATAAGTTTTCAGCAGTATATTGTAATACAGCGTATACAAATGTGTGAATGAGTCTGATATGAACTAGTATATATTTATGAACATATCTTATATTTCCCAGATATTTTAAAAACAGCGTGAACATCGTATATTTTAAGATTATTTGCAAGAACATGGGTGGACAATTGGCGGAAATTGATTCTGATCAGGAGAGTGTGTTTCTGTCGGCACAAGCAGTATCATTAAATCGTAAGTACGCGAATTCGGTCCGTTGTCATAACAACTGATCACGTGACTCCTGTTAGTTCTAGTTTTCTTCCGGACACACTCGCCAACTTCTACCTTACATACATTGTGGTTAACATGCCACAGAACGAGACAAAGAACTTAACTCAGCTGGGTTCAGTACATACCTCACTTAAAGACCACCTCAATAATAAGACCACCTCAAACTTAAGAACACAATTTTCAAGTCCATTTTCCATATTTTGGTCTTTATTCAACCCCAATCTCAATAGTAAGACCAGCTTTCAAAGGTACCATGGACGGTCGTATAATTGAGGTTTTACTGTACTTCGATGTCTTCTAACCCCGAATATGTTGCTGTTACAGATCATTATTGGATCGGACTTACTGATATACAGGAAGAAAGTGTGTGGAGATGGTACAATAGTAAACGTACGTTACAAGAGACAGGTGTTACGAATTGGGCAACTCATGAACCGGACAATACAGGCGGCATAGAGAACTGTGTAATGTTAGGAAGTGGCAGCGGTGTGTGGTGGGACCATGCTTGTCATGAATATAACCGATACATCTGTGAAAGTCAAGATGAAAGGTATGTTCACTATTGTCAGGTGTTTGGTTAAGGGCGTACACATTTTTGACAATGCTTTACTTATACTCACCAGTCAGTTGATACAACATTTGTGTCACCAGGTTTGGATTTCATGATCTGAATAGCATCTCTGCGTTAGGTGAATACGTAAATAAATTCATATCTAAGCAAATGTTAAGTTACCCTAAATATTCACGAAGGTTAAAACTCAAGTTCGCAACTTTTAGACGGACACAGAACATGGAATCATAGTAGAACGCAGGCCGGTAGGGCCATCAAAGGGTTATATATTATATTAATGTACTATAGTATTATATTATAGGGTCATATTGTACATTTTAATCCTGGATGGATACATCTTCAGACAAACATAGCACCTGTTGCTCATGGCATTTCTTAATTACGTGCATTCAAGCAGATGAGATTCTTTTTTCATACGCACATTTTAGCTGACGATTATTTTCCATTTCAGTGGTGTGGACATTGTTGGGTGATATGTTATGTTTAAAGTTACTATTAAACCAACACAATACATTTAAAAACGGAATCATCGTGTTGTGTAGTATGAGGTTTTTCAACAGTGTTTTCTGTTTTATAATCAATATATAACATTTTATGTTTGTCAGCTGACCTAACTAGTGTTCCTGGGTTAACTATCAACCAGCTAATGTTCCATAAGCAACCAACAACTTCCCGCTTGAATCAAGTATGGAGGATGCATTATCGATGCACGCCTCACTCTCATGCCTCGTTCGGTTCCAACATATGACATCCATACGGTAGTCAAGCATTGTACCCCTTGAGTTATCTGACAACTTGGCAGTCTACTCATTTTGTACTCTTTAAACAATATATATAGATATTAATGTTCAGCTGTGGTAAAAAATATGAAAGCATACTGAACCATACATTCATAATACAGTCGGACCTCGTTCATTCGAATTCATTGTGTCCGAAATTTTATTTCGAATAATACATGGTTTTGAATAGCCCATTTCAATTTGACGTGCCTAAGAAGAAACATCGGGACCTGATATTTATTTCAGATAATACCGAATATTCGGTCATTATGATGTCGAGTAAACGAATCCGACTGTACCATCTTTATCGTTATGATTTATGTCTCAAACAGCACTTCCTCATTTCCTAAGGAACGGACCAGTTTACGGTCAATGACAGAAGGTAACCAAACAAAGCCTGATTTCATATTTTATTATTTTGTTAGCACTATTTAATAGAAGTCATATCCTGTAAACGAAAAAAAGGAAGAATTAACAAATATATATAATTTATAATATACATGCATATTTAAGTCAAAATAAGGAAAAAAACAGCAAATTAATGAATACAATTTATAATGTTTGCACAGAAGACAAACAAAAAAAATAGCAACGAAGCTACAACAAATAAATGAATATACAATACATAAATGCATCTCATGTGTACAGTTATAACATACAGATATAACACTGACCATAAACATTATAACAAACATATTGATGGAAACGTAATGCAGATATTTCAATTGGGCCAAAATAAATTAATTGCATGATTACTATCTTTTCAGCGGATGTGGGGAATTTTATTTTTTATTTCTTTCATGTCTTGAAATATGAGTATTTTAAGTGTACCAAGCTTGACTTATGCTTTGGTCACAGCCATATGGGCCTTACATGTCATCAACCTGCTTCTATTTACCATTCTTAGCTCACCTAAATCAAGTCATTAAAATGTTATTATTTAGATAATTTTTGCAAGGAAATGATATATTGATAAAATAAAAAATTTACAATTGAGAATTTGAAAATTCACTAGAATATTAATTTTTCGGGGCGTCATAAAAGTAGGCAAAAATTAATAACCAGCAAATAATTTATTACGGCCTTACTGCTACATACATACAGTGATTGACTTCTCTACACATGACGGATTTGATGTGCACAGCTTATTATACAAGAAATCAGTTAAATGCCCTATGTTTTATATACAAACGATTGAGATAAAATTATTTTACAAATACAAGACTTAAATCTTTTCTTACAATATACTGTTATTATCATATAATATAGTCTGTATACAAACAACGTATATAATCATCAAGGGCATCAGAGTCGGGGCATCAAGCGGGGGTTCAGGGGTCCAACTCTGCCCCAACATGTTGTCAAATTGCTTTCATTAATAGGCATATAATCCATTAAAATGATCATGTAGATGAAATAATCATAGTTTGTGTTTCAATTTTACAATTTTATCTGCAGTTGAAAAATAAATAGCAAGGCCTTGGAGTACAAGTTAAATTTTGTAAAAAGAAATGAGTACTGAAGTATATTCAAACTGCCCCACAATGCATCAATTTTCATGTACCGTTTTTGCTGGAGGGGAATGTTCTTTCAACACAAATCTTCCAACTGACCCAATATCTCATATTCCCTCCAACTCCCTTGATTAATTATCAGAATAGATAGACAATACACTTGACAAAGTACACGAGAGTTGTTTCACCTGAGGCAAAGTACTTGAAAGTCATTTCCTTCACTTCAAATAAATAAGCTCAGGTCAGTGTTTTACTTTTTTTATTTAAAGTAACTCTTTTACAAAATGATAAAATAACGATCTACACAGCAATGTCATTACTTAAACCAACGCAAGATAAGAAGCTGTGTGTGAATGCTACAAGTCGCCGAAAGCAGTAATGGATAAATTTGGTGATAAGTACAAAATTTCACCATATTTGAACATCTAAAATTCACATATTGTTACCTAAGGCAACAAGTAACATCTTAAAACAGCTAGGACAAAAAAGTAACAAAGGGGACAACTCTGTGCTACTGAAGACAGAGTTACGGTTCTTGTTGAAAACTTTTCTACAATGCCACCTTACTACCGTTGAAATTTCAGATTGTTCAAATACTCTAGACAATAAGTATGTAAGACACAAATATAAAGCATTGCTAGTATACCCCCTTCACCTAGGGTATACAAAGTCACATGATTGCATGACACATTTAGAATGACGTATTTAGAATGACACATTTACACACTTTTACATAATGTGTCTGTTTGATTGTACGATAGTAAAGCAATGACTAAAATGCAAGAGACAAACATACATTCTATTATAATACAGTCCTCATTTTAACTACGGTCATGCGATGCATCAGACAATTAATCATTTATAAAATCAAAAAAAATCAGGGCCTAAAACTATAAGTCAGTTCCTGTCGCCAAACTAACTTTATTCTTATTATTTAACCAGTTTCAGAACTTCATGGATAACAATTCTGAATATCAGATATGGAAATCTCTGTTCCTATACAAATATTAATACATGTATATTCAAAGTAAAGGTTAAAATCACTCCCCACCCACACAAATGTCGACAGCATTTTACAGGAACTGGAGTCTTTTTTAGCCTTAACGGAAAACCTTTGACATCTGATACAAAGTTCCTGTACTGATATATGATAGGAACATTTACCTATATAGTTCTACAAGTTATTAAATAACACCATATAACTGACAAAGAAGATATGCAGAGAACCAATAAGGTGTTATTATATTGTTATAATATTGTTATATTATAAATAAGATTGAATTTAGTGGTATTTTGTGTGTAGTTCTTCGATCACACCATAAACACTTCCTTATTCATGCTCTGATTCTAAGCTGGCATCAAAAACAACATTGATAAGTTTGTTGCCGAGCATACAAGAAATACTATTTTTAACTACCAGTATATCAAGAAACTTTTTGCAGACTTGTGCAGGGTTAAAACAGACCATTCTTGCAGGAACACAGCCTAGTACTTAAGTAACCATAAGTCTATGAACACAAAAGAAATTAATACAACAGAATACATGAACATAGTTAGTGACTTAGGTGGGAAATTTGTGGACAAAACAACATTGTAAAGGTGGATACAGATTGTTTGCTACTCTTTTCATTAACATAATTGCTATGGTAACAATACAATTTATAGGAATATTTTTGAAGTATATACATGTACTATCACTATCGTGACTTTGTGCAAAACTATTAGGCTGTGATACATATGGCACCAAATATTTGAAGACGTTTTAAATTATTTATGCTAACAATGAACGAGATGCATGTAACAATTGTATCGCTATTCTGAAGTTTGGTGGTAAGTGATGGAACATCTAACTAGCCGTAAGGAAAGACAATACCAGCTACAATCCCAAGCAGTTTGTAAAACTGAACTTTGCAGGAGAATCTTAACAACAAACAAATCAAGGACATCAAATATATCAGACTCAATCAAACTTATTGCTATTTGCAGTCTGTGTAAATAAATGAATGTAAATAAACAAACATCATTTAAGTTGATCAACAGTTACCATGGATACACATATACATGAAATGTTTACAGACATACAGTGACACAAAGGAAAGTAAATTATGTAGTATCACATGTGGTATAGATATTTTATGTATTAACATTTTTTTTGCATGAAAAATGGATCAACTACAAAGTGTAGTGGGAAAACTCAATATGTTATTAATTTTGAATAAAAAAGAACACAGAATATTAATTTACTGATCGTAAAACACTGACAAATATTTACACTATTTTGGCAGATTTCATTGACTGAAATATTTCATTAATGCGTTCAAACAATTTATCATCAAACTTAATAAAGACAAAAAAATCAAAACATTTTCTACATTTTCCTCTATTCACATTTTCTCATATTTATACATTTCTTAACAGTCAGAACGTTTTCTCTTATATTTATGAACAGAACTGACTGTGTTACAATCTGTCTCATACATGCAAATAAATCACACATTAAATTACATAGCTTGTGGACCAGTCGATTAAATAGCACAACAGACTGTGTCACAAATAATTTCAGCCGAGGTAACAGTCACAACATACAAACTGTATTCCAGTCAAATATGAGAATTTCAAGCACAATACTGCGTCATGATTTCAGTTTATTCTAAGCAACAAGAGGCCACAAGTGCAGTGCCTCACATCCGATTAATGTTCCTACAATAAAGCAGTTCACATGGGTGGAGTATATAGTGTACACAACAGTTCTCACTGCGCTAGATTATTGTTCCAAACTTATTCTTCCTCCTCCTCTCGCACGTACGCGTACGGGAAATAACCAACCTGCAATCATACACAAAAAAAGAATACAACACACTTCCAGTATAACGTGTTTCTAAAAAAAATCCCCCAAAAAACAACAACATCCAAACTGTCTTTGAATCATAATGAACTGACTGAATGTTATAACTAATTTATTTATCAAACAAAATAACTGAAATGTAAAGGATTTTAATTTTAAAGGGACATGATGGCCATATATATATAACATAATATATCGCGATCTCCCAATTTTCAAAGTAAACATTGTAAATTTTTGTTATGGGGTATTTTTTAGTTCATTCCCGACTGGTTCACCGAAATTACTTGCCAAACTGATAACCGAAAGTGTAAAATCGGGATACCGTCATAAATAATCTCTAAACCATTGAATCAAGCGCTTGGTGACACTGATCAAAATACTTGTCATGTTGTTTATTCAAGTTTCACACGTTTCTTTTGTATTCAGATATGACAATTGGCAATAAAATTGTCAATTGGCGACTCTTTTAAAGGGATGATCCCCAGATTACGAGTTAAATCGCAGAATATTGTTATTAATATCTTATAATATGGATGAAGACATGACATGATATTAGCAATATAGCAGTGATACGGTGGCGTCAGTTCTTAATTTTAAGCCTGGTTTATGTTACCAACTGGTCGTATTTTTTTTTTCATCTGTTACTCGTCCATAAGTCGACCAGTGACTTTTGGTGATTTTTTTTAGTAAAAAAAACTCGACTTATGGCCGGTAATATACGTTATATCTGAAATAATCAGTTTCTCACCTCTGATTTATGTAAAGAAGTTTTGAAGTGAGCAAACAAGCTTGTATTACTAGAAATGTCACCACAAACTATAAGTTTCATAATGGTGATACAAACTCTTCTAATATGTATCGAATTGTTACAGTTGAGAAATCACACGGAGCAATGTGATAATACATTACTGGTTATGGCATTTTATTTCATGCTTTCCGGTGCAGGTTTACTGCGTAACAACGGTGAATTATTATCTGATAAACTCATAGTGAAATTATCAAAGTGATGTCATATAAAATATTGAGTCATTAAACAGGGAAATATGATGTAATTAATGAGCCAAATATAAAAAGAGCAAACTGAAGCATGAAATTAACAGAATATTTCTATGTTTCGGTGTAAGATCAAGTTATTTTATCTCATGAGCATCTGACTTAATCATTTTCACTCATGAAATATTCTGTACACTCTTCACTGAGTGAAATAACTTACACCAAAGCACACAAATATCTTCGACACCATTGTGTAAGCATTTCGGACAACTAGGCTCAAATATCGGACACGTCAAATTTGACATCTTCACTTGTCAGGGAGTTTTCGTTTCAATATTTCTAGAGCCCTGATCAGTAAATAAATGGAAATAAGAGTTTTATAATACTTGAACTCTTTTTTGTGTTATCCTTAACATATAATGTCGATTGATATGGCTTTATTGATTCATATATATTGTTTTACTAATGTATGTCTTAATTTTATATTGCCATTTAAAGTGTACATTTTACGTTGAAATAAATATATCTATCTCTAATATTCAAAAATTAAAAGTAAGATGACAATGTTTGACGTACACGATTTGTTGTGTTGTGTTCACCTTTCCACCATCCTTTATCACTACCGGTTTTACTGAGTACTGCGATACGATCTCCAGCCTTTAAACTTATCTGTGATGTTGCGGTAGCAGCGTAGTCGTACACAGCAACAGCAAAACTTAACACTCGCTGACCTGTGATGCATAAAAGAACGGAATGTAAGTGCTACCTATATGGTATAGGATTACATAATGTTGCATGGTAACAAAATGAACCACATAAAACTGTGGTATTATAACGTTTTATATTAAATGTAAATATTGAGGGCAGTTTTTGAAAATTTAAAAACGAATGAGAGTATGACAAAACCCCTCACAGACAAAAACATGTCTGTGATTCTATATAGAAAAAAAACCTTCTACATTGTTAACTGGTAGGATAAACCCATCCTGATGAGCCCACTGGGTTTGAAAATGAGCATGCTAGGATAGTATGGGTATGTATACTTGTGATTATATAATGTGATTTGTCCAGTTCACATACATTTATAAATCACTGAAATAGCATTATTTGTATCAGTTTAGCAAGGAGATGTTTCCAATGCTGAAAGTTTCCCAAACATGGTTTTTGTCAGATCAGTAAAAACTATGAAAAGTTTTGTCCACTCCAACACAAAGTTAGTGGGTTTTCTCTGGAAGGGCATCAAATTGAAATATCCCAGGGGGATGTGCTGTAATAACTTATTTCATGCATGCTCACATCCTATGTTTCAGATCAGATAGATTACAGCAGGCTTCCAGAAACCAAGTCAAACAAATTTCATATACTTTCAATACCATAAACAAACTGACAAGTAAAATGCACCTACGATATTCTATATTGATGAAATTGTAAAATCATACTGGAAAGGAAGCCAGACAGTTACTATGAATTAATTATTATTGTGTAGTGAATTGTGACCAAATTAAATTCAGCTGCGTTTAATTAATAATAAACAATCATGTATACATTAGATACACAATTTCAAACATAACAAGAGATGTTTGTAAAACATATGCCCCCCAAATTGATAGGGTTCCTCTGCTACCTAAGATGAATGTGTGGACCAAGTTTGAGGATGATAGGTCAAGGGGTTCTTGAGTTATTGATCGGACGGACGAACAGACCAACGGACGTACCGACCGACATGTGCAAACCAATATGCCCTCTTTTCTTCGAAGGGGAGCATAATATTTGAAAACTATTCCAGGGACAAAAAATAACTGCTTGAATTTTTCACAAAACTGCTTCACATTCATAAACCAGCATATGCTATTCATACTTTATATGTTTTCAAGTTACACAAACAGCTTTTATGTATTTTTTCTCCTGAAAACATTAGATGGAGGATTGTGTGATATAAACAAAGTTCTATAATAGCACAATTAATAATTCAATAATGTCTCTTACTATGAACCAGTCTAGTACAGACAACAAGTCCAGACATACTAGCTCAGTGCATGAAACCAATCTTGTAAAAAGAACCAGTTCAGAAATACTAGCACAGTACAGGGAACCAGTTCAGAAATACTAGCACAGTACAGGGAACCAGTTTATAAATACTAGCTCAGTACAGGGAACCAGTTTATAAATACTAGCACAGCACAGATAACCAGTTTATAAATACTAGCACAGTACAGGGAACCAGTTTATAAATACTAGCACAGTACAGGTAACCAGTTTATAAATACTAGTTCAGTACAGGGAACCAATTTATAAATACCAGCACAGTACATGTAACTATTTTATACTAGTTCAGTACAGGGAACCAGTTTATAAATACTAGCTCAGTACAGGGAACCAGTTTATAAATACTAGCTCTGTACAAGTAACCAGTCTAGTACAGTGAACCAGTCTAGTACAGTGAACCAGTCTAGTACAGTGAACCAATCTAGTACAGTGAACCAATCTAGTACCGTGAACCAGTCTAGTACAGTGAACCAGTCTAGTACAGTGAACCAGTCTAGTACAGTGAACCAATCTAGTACAGTGAACCAGTCTAGTACAGTGAACCAATCTAGTACAGTGAACCAGTCTAGTACAGGGAACCAGTCTAGTTCATAAATCCAATTCACATAATTATACTGGCTGAGTACAGGTAACCAGTGCAGCACAAAGAACCAGTCAATTACAGGGAACCAGTGTAGTCCATTTACATTGTTCTCAAAAAGGCCCGATCAATGTACAAAATACAATATAGAAATATCTATACACAACAAAATCTAAGCGCATATACGACCAAAAAAAAAACACAATGCAATATTAGTATATGAATGATGAATTAAAACATAGCTTGTGCAAAGTTCATTAATGTGGTACATCAAATTGCATGAGAAATGTAAAAATATAAAATCTTAAACTGAATAGCCTACCAGCAGCAGATAACCGATTTTCTGTCTGCGGCTGAGGTGGTATCCGTGGATGAGCCGGTATGCCATTGGCTGCTAAAAATAGAAGTTAATGGTGAACAAAAAATAAACAGTTAGCTAAGTATTATGGGTAGGGTAAACCAAAAACAACCCAAAATAAAACATGCTAACAAGCAACAACAAAAAATAATAAAACAAGTTTATAAATTTGTGATCGATAAGGAGTTCACAAGTGGGTGGGGTTAGAGTGCAAGTATAACAATAAATAACAGGTAATAAAACAACACAACTATAAGTAGTTCTTGTATTTAGCAGTAGAAAGAACTTCTACTCCACCTAGAATGGTCGATACTTGTGATGAGTGTAATGTACCCAAATTATTAAATGATTTTCCCGAGCAGAATTTCATGTTAAAACATTAACACCTATATATAATACAATAGCATATCTGCAGACCGTCAGGATTATTTCAACATTACAATACAAGAAATTTGTGTTGTCCCTCCCTGTTTATGCCTTCTGGTCCTTATATTGTGTTAATTGTGTCCCCTTCCCTGTGTATGCTTCCTCTCTAGATCTGTCTAGGGAAGTTCTGATTTGTGAAAGTGTCCATTCCAGTTCCAAATTTTTCACTCTCACCGTTTTTGAACCATTCAACTACCACAAGTAAAATATTGATAACATCAAGCTAGCTTCAGTGAAACAATTACCAGGTACAACCCAACTAGCACTCAACTACAATAATAAAAGTAACTAAATCCCGAAGACAACATGATCCTACAGACGGTTTAACCAACAGTACACTTTATGATTAAAATATACATTCTATTAAGTTTTGTAAAACACTTTTTTACTTTTCGTACATGCAGGGTGAATGCAAAATAACAGGAGTCTTAACATTCACTTAACACATTTCAAGATTTCAGTGCAAGACTATCATAACTCCTAAATAAATACATAGGAGTTACGATAGTTTTGCGTTGAACCCTCAATTTGAAGTATTTCAATTCACTGTCATCTTGTCTCCAGAATATTAAGAGTTAATTTACATATAAACAACTCATGCACAACTAACAGTATGTTTCCCTCAATAAACCCATCTTTATTCTCATCTCAATAATGTTGGCATACAAATATAACTTATCATTCAATTCCACAAAATACTGGACACTGCAATTTATCACAATAAAAAGATGTTTCTGTGTTTTCATTCGACAAGCAGTTCTCGAAATTCCCATCTGAGCTTCCGTCTAAAAATGTTTGTGAACAAAGATCCCCTGGACAGATAAAGATAGATCCATCAGTAGATAGGAAACATACAAACTATAACTGCTGTAGGAAACCCAAACCTAACATGTTATATATGCAACAGTATAATCACCTTGGTGACTTAGGGTTAAGTCATTCATACAGTTGACAGCATCTAGATCATTTGAATCTATTGAAAAATCATAATGATGATAGATACAGCAATAGTACGTTAGTTCATTCCGACGTTATTGGTTTAATAGCAATCAGGGGTGAGAATACTGAATTGGTAACAAAAATGGAAAACCTAAAAAAATCAAAGGAACTCCCTTATATCCATAAGCAAAACTACTTGTGTTGCACATTTCTGACCAAATTGAACCACTTTTATTTCACAATTTTTTTGTCCAAAAATGAGCAAATAATGAGAGGATTCTCAGCCCATAGCATGGCATACAATCCTGATATTTGGTCTGCAAGGTATCAACAAGCATTGAGATGTAGACTACTTAGCATGAGGAACTTAATACAAACAGACTACATAGGCAAATGTCTGTGATAGAAATTTTGTCAAGCAATGTATATAGAGGCAGTGTAGATTTTTCCTATAAGCAATACCCAGTCTGTGATGTACGACAGTACAGTATCAAAGTCTCCAGATTGTGTGATTGTAACGAGCCACCAGTGTGAGGTTATTACATTATATTGCTACATGAAGCCACATTTCTCACACAAAGACATATTTCTCTCATTCAATAGTTACACAGTTATAAGTATGTTTGCCCATCTAAAAGCCATCTTTAAATGCACTCTATAAGCACACAGGTATTTTACACTATCATGCCATCATTGAGTTTCATCTTTCGTGAGTAACTTTAAAAGCAACCCACCTAATATTATGTCACTGACATAAATGCAACTTTTGTTTACGATAAATTTCTGATTCATTATTTTATAATCAGAACAGAATGGCAAAATGACAAGGTTGAAAGGCATAGTTTATTTACATAATAACTGTATTCTTTAAGAAACTATATTTGTGAGAAACAAAGAGCTCAGACAAGATTAAGTTCTATACTGAAGTTCAATACTCAGAGACAGCAAAATCAAAATTATGGGAACATGCCTACAACAGTTTAATGAAGTCTTTCTTTATCAAAAAATAATATGCAGAACTTTTTAGACAAGCGATTTCCAGCCTCTGCAGGAAGACTCTCCCAATATCTTCGAACGTTTATCAAGCAGGCTGCTAATGTTAAGAAATCAAAAAGATTATTTGTTAAAAAATGTTTGTACAAGTGTCCATGCAAGACCTACATAATACATGTACATCATAAGTGATACATTCAGTAAGCATGCATTGTCATCAATTATATATATTTGTGTAAACACAAAGTTTTGTGACTGTAAATTTTAAATACATAAACTTGAAATGTTTGTATTGTAAGAAACAAAGATGCAGTATATAGGATTCCACAGAAACATTTAAACTAGGAGATATGATCTTTAATCTTCATCTAATTTGACCAAAGTCAGCATTTTGTGAAATAATATGTATGTTAAAGAATATTGGGGAGTCACAATTACCATTCCATGTATACAACAATCTTTTCATTGAAACAACGCAGTCAATCCTCTTACATGGGGCCAACATGGAAGACTGGGTTGTCCCAAATGTGCAGACTCTTGAAATAAATTCTTTATTATTATTATCATAGTGGGATGCCCTCGACCCTCTCATACCTAGGGATGAGGAAAAATGAATTATCTCTCCCAAAAAAAAAAAAATTATTATCATTATAACTTTTTAAGGGCAACTAGCTAACAATAATTTTGTAGTTGTCTTGAAGTAAGTTAATTGTTCCGTTTTCCCTTTCATGATATTTGACTCAATTATTGATGACAAATGTGAAACCTGATTGATGTTATATAGAGTATAATGTCATGTGTGCAACTTGGGAAAAAGTGTTTAAAGTCGTAATTTAAATTCTAACCATTGACAATGACTACATACCTGGTGGACTATTGGCGACTGTTCTATATGGATGTAGTAAGTTGGTTTGAACTTCAGGAAAACTGTCGGATAATGAATGAGCCTGGTAAAACTCAATTAACTCCTACAACATAAATATATACACAACATTAATTAGATAGTAAGTGATACAACAGTAGACATATTTCCAATTTAATGTAACATCATCATCTGGATTAATGTTTCATCTAAATGTTTATACAGTGAACCGTGGGTGGGATCTTGTTCCTAGTGTGCTAAAGTATTGCAGTGTAAAATAATAAGAGGAGTTTTGTCTAACTTTTCAAAATTGAGTGAAAGGGATTTGTCATGGGGGATTTTGTCTGTATCCCTAACGATGGATGGTACCACATACTGACCATTCTGTTAGGTTTCCCAATTCTGAACCTTGTAATAGTCGATTGACATAATTAAATTTCACTGAACAAACTTACAGCACTTTATTCCAACTAAACAAGGTATGATCACTGTTTTCTGCTACATGTATACTGCATTAATGTACTTCAACTCCGGTAATTTTCATTGACCAATTTGTAAAAGGTAATAGACTAAAGTATTTGGTACCATCACCACTTTTGTAGAACGGATGTGTTACCATGGTAATCGATGTGTTTATACTTACAGGTAACGAATGAAAGAAGTGAGTATCTGACATATAATACATATTTTCTCTATTCTTCTCTATTTTAATGTGTCTCACAGAACCAGAATATCTACAACAGAAAATACAAAACAAATTGAACACACAGTAGATCTCTTATACCTGCACGTTATTAAAGTATTAACACCTTGTGGACAGAATCAATGACATACAAAGGTGTATCATCAGACAGTACAAAATACCCTACAAATTTTAATTTAATTCATATTTTGAAGAAATTGTAGTGATTGCGTTTGGACAGTAAATATTCCATGATTTTATGTGATGCAGATAAAACACTGAATCAAGACTTAATAAATCTGTTTGTAATGTACAAGCTTACTTTATACTGAGCGCTGGATTGCCTTTCCTCTGCGGGTTATCACTTATACGAACTAAGTAGGAACCATCAGGCATTCGTTTCAATTTCTCACCCGCAGTTTCTCGAGCAAGTGGTCCAACAAACCTACAATACAAAATATGGCATTTCATTATACAGAAATAATGGCTTACATATGTGTCATAAAAATGCTGATACAAAAAAGTTTAGCATTTCAGTGAAATCATGGAACTACAGTCGAACCTCGGTCGTTATATTCCCAATAATACATCGATTTTGAATAGCCCATTTCAATTCAACATGCCTAAGAAGATACATCCGGACCTGATATTTATTTCATATGACACCAAGTATTCGGATAGAAGGTTATCAAATAAAAAAGCTACAACTTTATAATATAGCCATTGTATCTATATTAAAATAAAGAAAAAGACACACATATATAAACAGTATGACCATCTCGGAATCCAGATCATCCTTCTCATTAATCAGACCAGGTTTATACGGACCAGTTTTTAATTTTCTTCCATGATTTAACTCATTAATTAGACCATCTCACAACTACAATTTAATTGCTTCAAATCCATTAGTCATCTTATTATTTGAGATTTTATGAGCCATATATCTTTATAATTCATCAACAACTTCAGCCTAAAAATTTCATCTGTTTTCTTACATTTTTTTTTTTTTGGTTTTACGTTTTGTTTTTGAATTTATACAGAATAAGTTCACTTCATTTACGTTCAAATACACTAATACAATAATCAACACAATTTATCTACTTATATCAAAATTGTAAGAATACAGAATGGACTTAATAAAGAAAACTCATCAGAAATATCAATACTATATGGTTTTGTGCTGAAATAATAGCATTAGATAAAACAACACACTGGATTTAATAGTCATTGCCAATATATTTAATGAAGAAGGTCTCATAATATGCTAGTAGTAAAAAGATTGCAACTATTACCATAACCCCTTCACCTTTGGAGGGGGACAAATTATCACAAGACTAATACATCAATTTTACAACATACAAATCATAATTCATGCAACAATAACTATAATAATAACATGCATACTAGAGTCAACTCAATAACAGCAGCCTAATCAGTTTCAATATACAAAAAAACATTTCATCTAATCAAATTTACTGTTTTTACACATAAGCCAATCATATTTAACAATACATCAACCAATCAGATGTTACAGCCTATCAGACCACCAGCTAATTTAATCTCATTGGCCAATTAGAACTGCTAGATATAAATACCCACCAATGTGGTTACATATTATACAATACTCACCATTCATATTGTTCCAAGCTTTCAGACTGAAATTTCACTTTCTCTACACCAGGCACTATACTGACAGAGAGATATCCAGAATCCTGTTGTACCAGCTGCCGTCTAGTGCGCTGTGATTTCTTAAATTTAATATTATAGAAACAAATTTGATGTGTTGTATAAGATTTATCAACCTACTGATCGCTTTCAGTTACATACCAGTTATATTGATAATATTCTTCAGAGACGTTGACATAACCTACTGTTCTACACGGCGGAGGTTCGTGTGGCGTGCTAGTGCTGTCTTTTCGATTGATTTGCCAGTCAAGATATGATGTACCTCTGCTTTGAGTCTGAGGAAAAATATAGCAATAAGCCATGCTGATAAGCAAGCAAAAGTAAAATAATACATGCATAAGAATTGAAAGTGAGAAATAAGATTTCACCTAGAGAGTCATTCCAGTAAGGTTTAACATCATTTAAAGTGATATCTACAATACTGTTTGAATTGACATGCCAACCAAAGGGGTTAAGAACTTTCCGATACACTTTCTTTAACTAATTCAGTAACATTTCAGTCATGGCAAATGACTTCCAAATACACTTTCTTTAACTAATTCAGTAACATTTCAGTCATGGCAAATGACTTCCAAATACACTTTCTTTAACTAATTCAGTAACATTTCAGTCATGGCAAATGACTTCCAAATACACTTTCTTTAACTAATTCAGTAACATTTCAGTCATGACAAATGACTTCCAAATACACTTTCTTTAACTAATTCAGTAACATTTCAGTCATGGCAAATGACTTCCAAATACACTTTCTTTAACTAATTCAGTAATATTTCAGTCATGGCAAATGACTTCCAAGACTTGTCAGACATTTTTTATCGGTCAGGTTAGACGGTGCAATGGGTATTCGCCATGACTGACATTTGATGTTCCTAAATATTTCAGCAGTTACTTCACTAACACTGTGATCAAGATGGAAGATATTAGCATCAAGCTCAAACACAGCCATCACAAAAGATAAAATTCCATCTAAATAAGAGCAATGATCTAACTTCACAAAAATACACAGCTAAATCATCCTTGTATAACTTTCTACCAGAAGCCTAAATTATTGTCCATATGACTTTGATTCCGAGTAGACAACTCCAGTGAATGGATTGATCAGTGATTTGTTGCTCTCATAACATAGCAATAAATGACGTAACACTGATTCTGGTCTTATTCTGACCGACTAACAATTATCAGGGTTATACAACTAGATATGACTGGTATAATACACAATATGCTTTAAAAGTTTTAACACGATCCCCACCTAACAGGGCATAATATACCCTTGGAAAGATGTACGAGAAACGATTATGTCAAGTTTCATATCTCTGATGCACATACACATTAAGCTATAGAAAGTATGCACAAGAAAAAGTGGCAACATAATGCTTATAGCCCAAAATATGCCAGGAATTAGGTTAAATATTAAAAAATTAAAAACTACAATATTGAATAGAACATGTCAACTCCAAATCTGAACACAAAACATTCACAAATATTTCGAGAATTTGATCATAAATCATAGAACATGGTTCATACAGAATTTTCCCAAAAAAATTTAAGTACTTTTCAAGGACTTTTTAAGTACTTTTCCCCAATTTTCAAGGACTAAAAATTTAGTTTTTTTTTATATAGAGAAGAAGGGATCCCGTGTATTTTTCAAGTTTATCGCTCCGAGATGACTATCACTGCAGAACGCATAAAATTACACAGTGTAAGAATTACTTTAAGAGGGCATAAAACCTGTTACCACCGTGCCATACTATATAACCATACTATCGCCTACTCGGCTTTAGGCCCCGTCAAATATAGCTGTCATTTTTCACATTTTTTCATCATTGTTAGTATGTTTGTTATTATTTATCATTTTCTATCTGCAGCAGAAGAATTCAAGGGCAATTGACCAAATTTGTTTCATTTTTTCAAAATTCAAGTACTTTTCAAGGAGTTTTTGGCTGTTACAAATTCAAGTATTTTTCAAGGAGTAGGCTTCAAATTCAAGGACTTTTCAAGACTGTGCGAACCTTGTAGAAATACAGAAAGCTAAAAGAACCTTTCTCATAACAAACTGTGATAAAAAAATGAAGCAATTTTCTACTCATTGCAACACCAATAAAGAGTACTCAGCATGTGGTTCAGTAATCTATCAACATTACAGCAAGGGAGATAATCGGAGACTACTATATAAGACTTAAGCAAATAAGGGAGATGATCTTGGATGTAGACTAGTGCTCTATAAATAGTTCAGAAAGAAAGGGAGATAATATGAAATGTAGACAACTAATCTACATAAACATGTCAGCATGAAAAGGTAGATAATGTGAGGCGTAGAAAACTGCCCTATAGAAACATATCAGCATTTAAAGGGAGATAATCTGAGATGTAGATGACTGAGATGTACAGAAATAATACAACTTCAGAAACATAGGGAAAATAACTTGTACCAAATATTACACAGAAGAAATGACTTTAAATATGCATCCCGTCCATGATCACCAACATCACACCAAGATGGTAATTTGTTCAAACAAATATCCATATTAAAGAACACAGGCTGTCAACTCACCTCTTTTCAAAACATAGGGATAAAGTAGGGCTACTTTCAAAAAAAGTATGACAAAGTAGGGATTTTATTGCCTAAAAGTAAGGATAGTAGGGAGGATTCCTTACCTTTGGAATATCAAAAAGGGTAAGAATTAACAGCACTGTACATTCTCCAAGATTAGACCTCGGTACTTCATGCAGGTGAAATAAACATTTTGAGTCAACACCACAGATTTGAAAAAGTAGGGTTAGAAGGGCTCTGTCAAGAAAAAGTAGAGAAAAAGTAGGGTTAGAAGGGCTCTTTCAAGAAAAAGTAGGGAAAAAGTAGGGAACAAGTAAAAAGGTAAGGAAAAGTAGGGAAAGTAGGGCCCACTTGACAGCCTGAATACATAAAACATTAAGTTATGAATGACGAAAGCACACTGTTTTTGCCTCAAAAACAATACAGAAAATTATTGACTAAAAGAACTATGGTAAGTTTCTACTGTACACAGTCTGTCAGAGACGTATATGTTCGCAATAATGCACAACTGGCATACAGCACTGAGCAGTCATTCAGTCTGTGTCACCCCATAAGCCATGAATATATCTTACAGTATGCATTTATAAATTATAATCAGTACATTGCAATAATATACATGTATACTTAAATCATACAGGTAAATAGGTCACCTGCTAAGATTTAATTTCTAACCAAAATCAAGAAACAACATTTTAGAACAACATATGCACATTCCATGCTGTATGAAAAACTTTAAATTAATCTGTTATAACAACAAACAACATGAACAGTGCCACACAATTATAAGTTCATTACACAAGGTCACAACAACTCTGTTACTATATTTAGAACATGCAGTCTAAATATAGACATCACATGACATACCATGGGAAGACAGAAAGGTCAATCTGAGGTTGACTAGCAGCAACCTGACCTTGGATTTGAACTTGACCTGGTTTCGTAATATTGGCTTCTTCATACGACTGCTTTGCCTATGCACAAAAAGATTGCATGTACTTATTTCTGAATTTATTTAAAATAATTTGTTAATTTACTAAATCTGTAGCAGATGATTTTACAGGGAAAATTCTATGAAGTTCCAACACAATATGGAAGCATGATACACATTTAACTTTCTACGGCTACAGAAGTCATTTTCACCAATTAAAGTCAACTGTATGGCTTCATACACTATGTAAATGTGTGATTGTCCGATTAATGCTGCACAGTGTTGGTAAAATGTGTCCTGTTCCTACAATCATCTCTCTATAGTGATGACAGAGACAAGCTGTACTATAAATGTACCTTGAGTGTTTTTGGTGGCTACAAAATCCAGATGTTGCAAACAGATGACAGAAATGCAAATAATACTGTTCTTCTTAGAAGATTACGTTTTAGAACTTTGCTTCCCAAGTGGGTACCATAACTGACCAATGGGAACCTGATTAGACTGTCAATTAACAATCCATGTAAATATATAAAGATGCACTTAAAAGGTACTAAAATATGTGTGATTTCAACTATCGATGTAACTGTTCTTCTTAGAAGTAATTATTTTTTAAATCTTTTTTTCCCCATTAAAATCCTTAATTATCTAACCTAATTAGGTACTTACAAGGTACTAACATATGTGTGATTTCAACTATCTATGTAACATTATAGTTTGTTCTTTTCATTTAAATGAGTAGAAGCTTACAAGTATGAGCCAATACCAATCACCAAACTACCATAAAGTTAACATGTTAATTTTTCACATCACACAAACACTTACTGACAAAGATTCAAAAGCTCAAATACTTTTGAAAAACATCTGAAAATCAGCACTGCATTTAGCAAGAAAACTGTTTTAATCATGAATAAAAAAACAGATGGATGACACAAATTTGATGAATTTAGTTCAATTCAAGTCATTAAAATGTTTTTTTTATATTTCAATCGAAGCTTTCATAAGCATTACCATACAATCAAATACAATTACTTATTATTCCGAATTATTCTAACTGACAGCATCAATCATATATATTCAACAGAAGTCCCTACACTCTTCATCAAGAACATCGAACTTCTACCTTTTAACAAATGTGCAAGAACTAGACTACTCAAGATGTGACATGTTGTTAGGTAAAAGTTTTGTTATGAAAACACCTCACACGAAAACTAATTCCCACACTTTTCATACCTCGTCATTCTAATAAAGCAGAGTAATATCATGGTCATTGTCAGTTATCAAGAGATATATTTGTTGGAGATCATCGAAATATCATTCTCAGATAAAAGAATGCTGTACTAGACAGACAGTGGAATACTAAACTACAAGCATTGGTTAGGTAGAATTGATAACAAACGCATCATCTATAAAATCCAGCAAGTATGAGTTTAAAAACTGGTAGATAAATAGTGCATTTCCTTAAGCCAGGGAGTAAAATTCACCTCAACACTAAGTGAGTAAAAGAAGTAAATAATGTATAAAATGAATATGAAAATTAAACTAAAGTCCGACATACTGGCATATTTACTGTATTGAAAAAATTCACGCTCAGTTTTGCGGTTACTTCTTTAAGCTACAAGTATGTTTCCATAAAATATCTTTGGCTGGCACCAGATCTATATTCAACTGTATTTAACTATTTGTACCAATAGCTGTGCATATATCTGGGGTTCCACTAGGGGGTCATTCTGATAATTTTTAACCTGATTTTACCATTTGATAGCCAAAATACCTATAATTTAGAGAAAAATTGACTCTTAAGCCAGAATCCTCAGGATCAAAATGTGGCTTTTTGTAAATTCCAGGGGTGAAAGGGTCAACTCCAGGGTCAAACGGAACCCCTGTCTATGCACAATGAATTGAAATAAAGTAACAGACTTTGAATAGATAAATAGTTAAAAGATTCAAGACCAGTGAAAATAATTCTAAGGTGTAAAACTACATATATCAGAGGCGACAGCTGCCTTACAACTTCTTAATCAATTGACACAAATATATTAACAACACTATATTTGCATAAATTATTTCATATTCCAGCAGGAATAGATTAGGAGGATTTTAGATTTTCCCATGTGGTGTATATACAGTCATCTCTCGCTATAACGACCATGTATGTACCCTGCAGTTCAGTCATCTCTCGCTATAACGACCATGTATGTACCCTACAGTTATGTCATTTTACTAAATACGTTGTTATATTGAATTTAATCAACAACAGAATAAGCAGATTCATTCCCACCAGATTTGTTTTGTTGAACACACACTTCCATAAAATTGTAACAAATGTCGTTGTAATGAGAGTTGACTGTAAGGATATCATTGTTTTCTCCTTAGATATTTAAGGCAATATTGGTTCATCAGGTATAAATAAAAGTTAGGTAGCTCCAAATAATATTTTCACTGATATAAATTGAAATATTTTAACAAATTTCCGAAATTTTATAATCTCTGGTACCTGGCGTTCCCGACACTCTTCAACTAGATGAGATGGGAACCATCCTTCAAGTCCATCACAACTTCCTTTCCACCAATCATGTTCCTTTGTGGTCACTTCAATTACCGAATTTACATGGAAGGTCAAGGCTTGCCGACCACGTCCAGGATTTGGTACTCCGGTATAATCTACTTTGGCTTTGTATTTTTCTGTTAATATGAAAAAAACATCTACATCAACATCGTCATGCAACTCAAAGCTGTGACACAAAACCATTTTCAATTTCTTACATTTTCTAACAGATATATTTTCAACTTTTATGTAATACCAAAAATATTAAAACCAGATATCTACTTTTCTATTTATAGCATTTCCAATATTAGGAACAAGATTCAGAAGTACGCCACAAAATGATGACGTCGCATCAGATGTACATAATTCTCAAAAAAATCTTTAACTATTCAAATCCAAAATATGCCAAATTATGCAATACTTGTTAATATTTCCATGTTTGCTCAATTCTATAAGTCACAATTAAGCCTTCAAAACATATTCGCTATCAAAACTAACCTCCATGACGCTTTACAGAACACATTGATATAGGAATACTTACCTCCACGACGGTGTACTGGTGGTGGTTGTTCTTGCTTCTTCTTACCAATACATTCCTTATGTACACACATATTGTTGTCTGAAATATACATAAAGATATGTCAATGTAACATCTGAATTCAGACATATATGTCAATTTAACCAATTATATATTACCAGCGTCAAACTCAAAAAGTTGCGGAAATATCAGCCTGTGCAAATTTCATCATGCACAGAAGTTTAGTTTTATAAACGTCACAATTTAAATTCATAATCCTCATTTAAACATTTCTGTATGTGAAACATCCGACATCACTGACTACTCGTGCTCGTTTGGATCTATTTATACTTACAACATGTGTCAGGTAATGTAGGTTAGTGTGAAGACTTACCAAGATTTTTATAGCCCTGGAAGAAGACTCCACGTAGAAGCTTTCCACAAATATCACAGACCTTTGGTTCACTAAATGTAGCCATCTGGAATCTACCTCCAGCAGAAGGGTTTGTATTGTCTCTGTCATAGAATGGATAGAATAAATGCACAACATGGTAACAGTTACAGCAGTAACATCACTCGCAACATCATTTTCATGACAGTGCATTAACACCATGCATTGTCAGCATAAATTTTAGACAATACGTATCATACATATATCTACTTTCATCATGACTTCCTCCTAATTAAAAACGATAAATCACCAAACTGGATATATCATTAATTGACAAACGACCGCAGGTGGTCTTACAATCCATCATATTTCATATTAAGAATATTTTTTCGTATTCCACAAAAATAAAAACACAGCTTATAATGAAAATTTAAATACATGACAACAATGTCTTGACCATACACAGACTTGGCAGAGACTCATTATGGTGAGTATTTAACCCAAGCATCAAAACGTAACGAATGACAATTGTAAGAAGAGCAGACAACATTTTTGTGTTGATTTTGAGTTAAAGATTTAAGCTGTTTTTGGACAGTATTTTAGTTACGTACCAGTCAGCTGACCTTACCAGTGTTCCTGGGTTACCAGCCAGTAATAACCTGATCTTCTGCAAGCATCTCCTCATTTCCCAACATGATTCAGAAGAAGAGGACAAAAAGACATTGGACGTACTATCTTCAGTCAAACGTACGCCTCAACTGAAATTTGAATATTTGACCTTCCGATTGGTAGTGTCAAGTGCTCTACTTACTGAGCTATATGGGCAAGTCTGGTGCTTAGCCGTTAGCCAAACAGATAGATATACAGTAAAACCTCACTTAAAGACCACCTCAATAATAAGACCATCTCAAAATTAAGAACACAATTTTCAAGTCCATTTTCGCTGTTTTTGCTCTGTATTCAACTTCGATATTTTACAACCATCTCAATAAGAAGACCAGTTATCAAGTGTCCCAAGGGAAGTCTTATTAATGAGGTTTAACTGTATTCAACTGCAACACTGTACAACATTATCTAAGTATACCATACTTACAATGAAAGATGTATTGCTTCTATCCATTTTGTTTTGATGTCCTCTGTTTTAGCAAAGAATGTGTAAGCCATGGATTTATCTTGTTTCACCATTTGAAATGAACAGTTCCACTGAAACATGTCACACCATGATCAAATACAATCCAAACTTCTTGAAGCATCTTGCAGCAAGATTGATATCACATAACAAACAGCATACATGTTCAAAGTTTGCTAAATAGAGACGGCCTTTACCGAATCGAGAAAAAATATTACATTATTGTAAGATTATCAATTGTTTTACCAGATGGAATGAAATTTTACCCAAACATGTCGAGCTGTCAGATACAGAGACATTAATTTGATCAATGTTATTGAATAAAAGAGCTTACTTAAGAACTTATAAATTTTGATTTCTCTCAAATGTACATTGTAATATCATCAAAAGGAGTTTTGAGAAACAGAACCTAGTGGAGCTCCTGTTAATAAAGTAATATTTTTATAGTACATCTAAACTACTAACAGTATTTTTATCAAAACTTTAAGCTGGTTCAGATAGGCAATATAATCATCTGGTCAAAGGGTCGAGTGGTAAGACATTACTATAGTACTTACCTTCTCAGGACGTCTGCCACCATCTCTTGTTGAACTGGAATTATCTACTTTGTAATCATGTAAGACAATAGCTTCCTTAAAACTGTACGTCTCTCCCTGAAAATAAGCAACACATCAAATATTACATATATGCTATAAAAATAAAACAGAGATTATGTCAGTCACAATTTATATAACATTATTCTTGTTTGTTAAAAACAGTTAATAGACTGCACAAAGACGAGAGCTTATTTACACAAGTTTATTTCATACAAACCCAAATCTTATATAAAAAGACTACTGAAATTAATTCACACAGTTCAACATTTTTGTGGTTTATACAGTTGCCATGGATACAGCATATATGACCTTCACCTAGCACTGATTAGCACAATTGTGCAAGTTTCCACATATATGGTGTATAATGCTCTAGGATGTGTGTACCCTGTGAGAGCCAGGAAGCATTATAGGCAAGCAACTGTCACACATATAATGTCCAGTTTGTGTTTATATTGGGAATTATACCATATTAAAACTTTTATAGTTCTGTTTCGATCTATGGGAGTTCAGCATGGGAACTCATGTAAGTTAGGTTTATGACCCTATTTTCTAAACAAAATACAAATTCCTGTGCAGTATTGTGCTGTTTTATTGTCTGGGAAAGCATGAATATATCACCCAATCAATTAAATTTCAAATATGTGAATTGTGTTGTTCATGTTGTTTGTGTGTTTTACAATGAAAATGCTGTGATTTAGTTTTGATAGAAAGGTAAATCAAACAGGCGTTGTTTTACAAATAAGTTCCACAACAACACAATGAAAAGCATGAAAACGATATCAACTGATGTCACACTTAAATTGACACAGATCGGTCAGGAAAGTTCATACTACTGATCACAGTCAATACAATAGCGCTATACTGTACTGTGTTCTATAACATTACCTATACAATGTGGGGAGTCAGACATAACAAAACACAGTAACAACACCAGATCTAGGAATCAAGGAATCAAACTATACTGTTGACTTCAGAAATGTTGTTGTTATTTCAACATTGTCATGGTTACAGTAAACAATCTATTGAACTTAAAGACAGTATAACAAAATAAACAGTTTAGAACCATGCAAAAATAATTTAAACCCCTAAGAAAATACTGTGTGCTATGCTATAATACAACTTTGTAGAGTTGGTCCAGCATTATGACAAGTCACAAGTTCTGTGACATTCAAGATCAAGTTTACAGTGGCTACCATTCAACATCTACCATATATATGGTGCTGTATGTGTTTCTCCTGTCTAACTCTCAGTGATGAACATTACACAGCCATATATGTACGTTTTAGTGCTTACACAGACATTTTCCAAATAGGAATATCACATGACTTTATGCAAATACATGTGACAATAAAACCTGATTACAAGAAATTTGTCGGAAGGTAACTAAAATGGCTGATACATTCTATTGGTGCTAGTGTCTGTTGCCTGACCTTAAAAACAGATTAACTGCTAAGCACGATTCTCTAGTGATTGAGTGATTTGACTTATTTTCATGAACCTAAATGACAGGTGCTCTTAAAGAAGGCAATGGCAATGTCCAAGTACAACGACAATTTCAATGTACAGTTACACAAGTGTGACACACAATTATTGAAGAAATACCAGGATCAAGGAAATAATGGTGTATGCAGTATATTAATATATAGCATGCTTTCAATTGTCACAGAATGAAATAAAACCGAACAGTTAGTTTGAAGCATTCATGACAATAAGAATGGTAATTAATTTGTAATTAGGAAAAGTCGATAACAATTAGTAAATTCTGACTGAGCAGCATGCCTCGGATATTTACAGTGTAAAAGTGTGGTTAACTTTGTTATGGATGGGTGGGGAAATGTTAATGTTGTGTCATCTAGCACAGTCTGGATTTATTCATGCATGTATTTGATGCATGCACCAAAAATATAAACCCAACCATCTTGAATGTTTATACTCAACTAAAAGAAACAAAGAATATATGTGTAATGGTGGGTACAATTTAATGCCCTATAACTCTCCAAAAAGGTACCATATGTCAGTGTTTAAATAGTTAAAAATGGTACCGTTATGTTTTCAAAGTTCACAAATTTACATTTTATTTTCAACCCCTACTTGGCAAGAGGGGACTAGGACACATAAAATATATCAACAAGGGCTGGATATCTGAACATATCAAGTGAACAGCCATTAATATGCACTGTAATCTTAAAAAATATTTCTGGATATCTGGAGTTGAAAAAGTATCAGAAATACCTTTGTTGTAATTATTATACACTTGTATTTTCCTAAAACAGTAACTTTATACAGTAACTTTATTCAGTATCACTGTTTTAATCTTGGATAAAAGTAAAATGAGATAATGCATTCCTCCATTCAATTGCACACACCTTAATAATCCTTCACTGTTTAATTTGTAGGTCATTATATTTCTATGAATACACTATAAAAAATACATGTACATGAATATTTCTAACAGAAACTCAACCATCAATGTCTATACAGTAACACTAACATGCACACTGACACCCATACACAACTATCATTCTACATTTCATAATTTTAACACAAAATTATATATTATTGATCTTGGAAGTACTAAAATCTATCCACCATTTTGTTCACATCAGAAAATGTTTAACAATCATCTCTCAATTAACACTCACTGAATGGATGTTATTATTTAATTAATAATTAATTTGTATACTGTCTGCATGATGGTATGGAAAGGATAGAACGTGAAGTTAGGATTACAAAAATGATAATAAATTGGTCATCTTTTCAAATATATTTAGTTACATAAATGTGTAGTGTATGTTAATTAATAAAAAAATGTATCAAAATATGAACCACTGCATAAATATTACAATACTGTTAATATTATTATCATAATATTATAGCAGATAGTATGTTTAAATAATACTTATTATCAATAATTGGTATTAATAATTACAAAGTGATTTACAATGTACAATATTTGAAATCACAGACACTTTATAAACAAGTTTCCGATTGGATGATTTTTGGATTTCTGCACTGTGATCTGAACGGTGATTGGCTAGCAGGACAACATACAGCCACTGTGTTAAAATTATGAATGCATGCATGCTAACAATACATTACATAAACAATACCGAGAGTGGGTGGGGGGAACAAATTTTTCAGCCAAAGGTTTTCTTGTATAAAACAACAGTCTGATATCAAACATAGACATAAGGGCAAAATTTGCAACCAAATAATACACTGTGTCCACGAGTAAGCATAATGTAAATGGTATACAACAACATATAAACTCTTACCCAGAGAAACTTGTCCACTATCTATGTGTACATCACAAAAATAATACAATAGTATAGCTAACAAACAAAACACTTTGAGGCTAAATACACATGATATCATCAAACAGTGCATTGGTCAAACTAATCTACAATTATATATGTGTAACATCGCTATAATGTGACATCCGGGAGTTTGTATGACAAAAGTTAGGTTTGATTTGACCATTCAACAAACTTGTGGAACGATCCAATGAGAAGACAATAGAAGAAGGAGCAGTTTATTTCAAAGTGTCACCTCACTTAAATCACATAATATAACAAGAGATAAGTATGAACAATGTTTACCATCGCTGCTAAGGGTGTAACAGTACCCTCACCTTATGGTGTATTGAGACACAGGCGTCATGATACGACATGTACTACTAGTATTATACTTATGGAGGTAACATCCCATTTGTTAACTCTAAATGCTCTGTGTTATATGACTTAACGCAAGTTTTAATAATGGTTGACACAGAGTACTCAAAATACAGTCAACTCTCCTAACGTGGACATTTGAAACAACAGGATTTCGGTTTAATGACACAACTTCTGTGTGAACAAATCTCGACATTGCTTCATTGATCAAATTCATTATAATGAGCGCCGCTGTACGATTTCCAGCCTCTTCTTTAAGTGACATAATTTCCAGAAAATGTCATGTGACACCACCGTGTACTGACAGTAAGCAATATTTGCCCCATATGGCAATATGAAAAAGAAGTGACCATTTGGAGTAAAATTTGTTTCCTGCTTGTAAATAGTGACATCACATGTCTTGAAAAGACGCCACTGACAGAGGAGGTTATCCCACAGCAGCGCTCGAATATTCCTTTAAAATACAACACAAATGCTGAGAACAAGCATGGTCATTATAATGAGAGTTGACTGTATACATTGTTACCCAAAATAGGCCTAAATTTTCCAAGGTTAAATATGGCTAGTCGTGAATTTGACATTGTGGTATGCTGAATTTGATTATATCACATATACTGTAAAAAAATTACGAATTTAGCAAGTTGAAAACTTCTTTACCTCACCATAGACAGGAATGGATTGTACTGTGAACTGAACCATGGTTATTACACCATGATAAACTGTCGCACAGAATACCATTACTCCCTTCATTCCCAGCCTACCTGCCCTGGCAGAACAGGGAACAGGACATATATACAGTATATATATATTTAACATTATTTCTTTAAAAAAATAAAACATACACTCGAACCGGACAATGTTTAAGAAAGGTGAAGCCTAGTGCAATGATCAAACTTTAAAGGCAGATATTCAATGTGAAAATATATCTCATACAGATAATGAAAGCTTTGCAAAGAAATAGTTGTATAGCATGACATTAAACCAAACAATCACATTATGATTGTGTGGATAAAACAGTAAAAACAAAATTAGCATACAGGAATACTTGGAGGCAATGCGACTGTGTATAATAAATTTCATGGTAAGAATAATCAGGGGTGAAAATAATAAAATAATTTGTGTAAAGCATTGTACTGATCCTTTACAGCAAAAAATTTCATCCTCAACATTACAATGCCAAATTGCCCCATCCCCTCCCTGTCTACTTGTAGGATAAAATATCTGCATTTGTTTTTACAACGATAAGTGTTACTTGATGAGCAAATGTGGACAACACCTCTGGCTAGGGGCTTGAAGGGAATTAATTGTGAATGTTAAGTTTGACAATAGTTCATAAGTTACAGTAACTATGACGACCAGAATGCACAACATGGCTTAGTTTGTTAAATATACATGTAGCTGTGTATTATTACACTAATAGCTATCTAACATTAGGGGCTAAAAGGTTAACACAGATTCAGGGCTGCTATTGTTAACAAGAATTAAGTGTGAATGCACCACATGTTATTAAGGCCAACCAAAGAAATATATTTTGTCCTGCTGCGACCTGTATCACTGAAGGCCAGATAGCGAATACATAAATTAAATATTTTTAAAATTGTAAAAAAAACAATCCAAATTTTAAAGTTAAAAATATTGTGCTACCTGAACTTGACGAAGAAAAACCAATACTTTAATATACAATACAAAGAACTTCATTTCATCGAGGTTACATTAAATTGATATTTGACCTATATAGCAAATTACAAAAATAGCAATAAATGCATCATACACCAATGGATGTTTCAACGATTAACAAGCCTACAGCAAGAAGAAATTGCTAAAATAAATGCAGCGTTTATTGCTTTCTTTTCTGACTTGTATCCAGTGCTATACTTTTGTATATATACAGCATGATTTCATTAAGACATTTATGGTGCATCAAATAAACAACAATACTGGTGAAACAAGCTCACAAACAAGGTGAGAGCTAAAGGGAGGTAACTGATAAACAAAGAACAATAAAGGGAAGTAACTCACCCTGGCTTTGCCCATCAGCATAACTTTGTCGAATAAGAAAATATATCTGAAATAAAGACAAATATTGTAAATATAAACATATCTTAATATATTGTTATCACAACTGAACATGAATAATTACATTTGTCATGGTAGGAAATTAGAGTCAGTTCAACAGTGGGACTGGGGGGAATTACTTAATTAAATTAAAAAACAAAAAATATCTTCAAAAAGATGGTTGGTGCGACCTGTAGCTAGCAAATTTGTCGCAATCTGAAGATTAAAATTTGTTGTGTAAAAATTGCCGAAATGTTATGATTGCCAGTCACCCGATTACACTACAGTAACTCCGATACCTGTAAGCAGAGATAACAATAAACAAGTTAATTCTTTAGTTTTGGTAAACAAATATACAGGCCTCATTGAAAAGTTAACCAATCCGTGTCAAGGTTACTAACATAGTTCGATTGAATAGAATTTGGTTAAGTGGTTAACATAAGATTTGATTGGTTTACACAACGCTGATATGCAACTAGCAAAGCCATGTTACCATTATTAAATGATTTAAATACATATTTCTGCGTGAGAAGCATCTTCTCTATGACAATAAATGACGTTTAATCATTAATAATATGAGGATAGGGATAAGCGGAAAATACCTCAATATTTTCGAAAAACCATTGAAAAAAGCGCCAAATTTTGCATCTGTCAAAAAAAAGGCGTATACAGCAAGTTCCCTTGCAAGTGAACAATCTTTTTCATGTGTAAACTATACACCAGGAGTGTGAAAGGGTTCAATCAAACAAGTACATCCAGTATAAAGTCATTCACTAGGAGACCGACCATCCAGATGGTTGTCATGGAAACGTGAGAAGAATGGGAAGAAGCAGAGATATCAATTACAAGCTTTAAAATACTGAATACATTGTGAGTTACAGTTAAACCCGTATAATACAATCACTCCTAGGCATAACAGTGCATTCTGTGATATATCAGGTTAGAGTATGAAATGTGGCACTTGAGGATCATGACAGAGATGCAAAGTGGTCTAGGTTAGAGCACTGAACACCTGGTTCAGAGGGGATGGGTTCAAATTCCAAATTCTAGTGAGATTCTTCAGACATCTTAACACTACTTGAATTATGCTTAAGAACAGGTTAGCTACCCAGACAATCAAAAGTGATTATATAAGTTGTAAGAACTTGTCCACCAATTAGTGTCAAATAGGTAATTTTAAACTAAACATACAGTCTAACCTTGTTCATTCAAATTCAAAGGAATCAAAATTATCGGAACATGATCTTTATTTTGGATGATACCAAGAAGGTTGTTGAATAAACAAGGTCAGACTGTATCAGGGAATTTCAGCAGTATTCATAACAGACTGTAAAGTACTTCTTGTAAGAAAATAAACAGTAAAATGCTCAGATCTTACTCCAGTCAATAACCACAATGTAGTCAATTTATAAATGTATGAAAATGATGTACGGAACAATATTATCTTATTTGCAACATCAATCATTCTTCAATGAAAAGGTCATCACAACAACTGACCATAGAACTAACAATTGGTTTATACTGCTGTGATAGGATTGGATTAAGCAGAACAAAAGTTGAATGCAGAGTGAGAAAATTTGAGCAAGTGAAAATGCAGGAAATTGTTAGTTATTTTTATTTTTCAAACCTACAGTGATGTTCCCCTAATAAGAGAAATATAATGATGATATACTGTTGATATACTTAATGACATACTGAACAGTTGATTATATGTTAACAAAAATATAAAGTACAAGATAAAAATGAGAAGTAATATCTAAATTTCTCTTTGGCTAAAAAAATAGGGGCACACAAAATGTCTAAAATAAATGTGGTATGTGATTTTTATAGAAATCGTGATTTATCTTAAAAAAAAACCTTCACTGCAAATACAGTTTCTATAGAAACATTTGATGCAAATATCATCGTCTTGAAATTGAATATGATTTGAATTCTTAAAACAAAATAAAAAAAAGCATTTTCATTGAATAATGGATAAGCTGTGAGTCTAAGAGTTTTTGAAATAAAAAACCTTCTTGAAAAGAAACCATCAAATCAAATATGTGTTAGATAAGTGTTAAACAGACACTTAAAACTAAATGTTGGAGGCTTCGTTATATTAACATTAACTATTATTGGTCGCAAAACAAATGATTATAAAGACATTATTTTAACCAACCTTTGTCTGACTTTATTATCAACATGACTTCGTACTTTCAATTCTCCATCTTTCTGTAGTCTACCATAATCTCGTAGTGACATGTTCGTCGGCTGTTACGAGAGAATAATATACATTTGGTACATAAATATATCCATATAGTAAAAACTCATTTAAAGACCACCTCAAAATTAAGACCATATTTACATATATCAACATTTTTTCTGTCGATCGACATTTGATACACAAAAATATCTATATTATGGTGGGAAACTACAGGAGAATTGGTACAGTCTAAAAATGTGCCAATATAGCATCACTTTGCTCAGTAGTCTGCTGCTATTTAAACAGTGCTCTAGTGGATAGTGCATTCCAAATGTCAGCAACATAATGAAATACTGTGAAGTTAAAAATATGGATAAATTACTTTTCTTGTTATCATAAAAGTTGAACATTTACATTTAAGGTAAGTGTGTATAATTACACTATTTATACATATATCAGGAACTGAGTACCATAACGAATACTTAAGAATAAGCTACAAAAATCTGATCTTTTATTGATAATCAGCTAATAATTATAATCAGTCTAATATATGTTATACACAAACAACTCTCCCAACTTACCATCTGTAAGTCTACTATACTATTCTGTATTTCTTGGATCAGTGCCAATGCCTCGTTATCACGTTTTACTTCATTAACATACAATGATAGATCCTGCATGGCTTCCAAAGCTTGTTGTAAATATTGTACATCTTCACTATTCTTTTCTGTACTCTTTATTAATTCCTGTAGAAGAACAACAAATACAGATATCTGAGGACGGTAATGTTGTCTAAGGGTAGACCGTCACACACCAGATCTGACGGTATTTGGTTTGAAACTGGCAATGGGCAAGACTGTTGTGTTGTCGTTACTATCAGTGCATTATGCCTGAATATGGGCAAGTAACCTAGGCAACAGTCACTGAGAGTAATTTATATAAGATGAAAGAACTTGTTACACTATCAATGTAAACATAAGCTTATTCTACTCTGAACAAATATAACATGTACCGACAATTTCTGACATGGTGTCTAAGGATATGTACCATTACCTTAAAATAAGTTCAATGTAATTGTAAGACATTTTCTAGCATCCAAATTATTTGATAAAATTAGTATTTAGGTAAACATTAATTTTTACAAATCAATTTTTACATAAAGCGATTTTCTAATAGTGACAATAAGTGGAGGACGAAAGTAGAAATTTACAAAACAGGGCCTTCCCCCATCCACGTATCTACAGGGCCTCCCCATCCACTTATCTACAGGGCCTCCCCCCATCCACATATCTACAGGGCCTCACCCCATCCACGTATCTACAGGGCCTCCCCATCCACGTATCTACAGGGCCTCCCCCATCCACGTATCTACAGGGCCTCCCGCATCCACTTATCTACAAGGCCTCCCGCATCCACGTATCTACAGGGCCTCCCCATCCACTTATCTACAGGGCCTCCCCCCATCCACATATCTACAGGGCCTCACCCCATCCACGTATCTACAGGGCCTCCCCATCCACATATCTACAGGGCCTCACCCCATCCACGTATCTACAGGGCCTCCCCATCCACATATCTACAGGGCCTCCCCCATCCACGTATCTACAGGGCCTCCCCATCCACGTATCTACAGGGCCTCCCCCATCCACGTATCAACAGGGCCTCCCCCATCCACGTATCTACAGGGCCTCCCGCATCCACTTATCTACAGGGCCTCCCGCATCCACGTATCTACAGGGCCTCCCCCATCCACGTATCTACAGGGCCTCCCCCATCCACGTATCTACAGGGCCTCCCCCATCCACGTATCTACAGGGCCTCCCACATCCACTTATCTACAGGGCCTCCCGCATCCACGTATCTACAGGGCCTCCCCCCATCCACGTATCTACAGGGCCTCCCCCATCCACGTATCTACAGGGCCTCCCCATCCACGTATCTACAGGGCCTCCCCCCATCCACGTATCTACAGGGCCTCCCCCCATCCACGTATCTACAGGGCCTCCTCCATCCATGTATCTACAGGGCCTCCCCCATCCACGTATCTACAGGGCCTCCCCCATCCAAGTATCTACAGGGCCTCCCCCATCCAAGTATCTACAGGGCCTCCCCCATCCACATATCTACAGGGTATAAAATAAAAAATAGCGAGGATACAAAATAGTATACAGAATTGGGAGGAACTGATATTCTCAGTATACTTACCCTCAAAAGAAGATGATATTTTAACACTCTCTGCATCGGTACATGTAATAAATCTCGAAGTTTGAATCTGGCTTCATTTGCTGAACGTTCACATTCCTGAAATATTCAAACATTGAAATTAATCACAAATTTGCATTAAAATGAATAAACAAAATCACAGCAAAAATAATAATTGTGAATAAAGAGTGGTCCATATTTTATCAGAAATGCTATTACGTCAAACACCAATAAGACAAAAAATTGGCTATAAGAATTAATACATATTTACTTTACACACCTATTGGTTCCATTCAGTCATTGACAAACTTTACAACTAATTAGGCATGAAAATAAAGATATTTCAAAAGTGCAACACTAATTAAAGCTTATTTCCTATACTAGCGCTAACTCGGTATCGGACTCATTTATATTTGTTTTTGGAACCTTGTGAGAAATGCAATAATGTAGTGTTGTAGAGTACATCTGTATGAAGGCAATTACCACCAATTATCTTATATTTACTGCTAAGCATATTTTGACAAACCAATCAAGACTATCTACCTTGAAACTTGTTTTAAACAATGATAAAACTTGCACACAGTCAGTATATGACAAGTTCTTACAACTTATATACTCAATTCATTTTAATTTTGTCATCACAAAGAACATAATTATATACAGTAGGTCTTCATTGATTTGAATTCATCGGATCTGAAATTTTTATTTCGTATAATACATTGTTTCGAATAGCCCATTTCAATTTGACATGCCTAAGATGATACATCAGGACCCGATATTTATTTCGAATGATACCATGTATGTCAAATAAACAAGGTCCAACCGTAAATAATTCCAGTTAACTATCTGTACAACATTTTCAGATCACGGTACATAATGTATAAATCTTACCTCTATTTTATCTTTAATAACATCACCCTTTTTAGTAAGTTCTTCAATTCGTTCCTGGGCACGAGGCAAATTTGAACAATATTCACCATACAATACAAATTTAGTTTTCCATTTCAAAAAAACCTCATGAATTTTTGGTCGATCTGTGGTACAAGCTCGATGTAATTCTGAATGAAAACCTGTGTGTACTTCTAGTAGTTCCTAAAATGTAGATATTTAATATCAGCAACATTGTAACCATAGCAACACATGTCAGCAACATTGTTACCATAGCAACACATGTCAGCCACATGGTAACAAGAGCAACACATGTCGGCAACCGTGTAACCAAAGCAACAAACATAATCAAGATAAGACTTTTTGCACAAAAAACTCTCCTAAAACAGTTAGACAACTTCTAAATCCTAACTTGAGTCAGCAGCAGACATGAAATTCTGCCTATAGGAGCCATTAGCTTACCATGCAACCTTTACTTTGAATGACACATCATCAGAAACTAAAGTTCTGCACACCATCATAGCGGGCTTAACGTTTATTCCATATCATATTTATATTGTCAAAAATGGTTAAACAGATACAAAGCTAACATTCTTTCAATAACAAAACGACCTTGACCTAACTTCAATGGGTGTTATAAGATGGAGTGAATACTACTTAATGAATAATGAATGGACAGATTAGACAATTCATCTCCCCCAACATTGGGGAAGACAAATTAATTACAATACTTACTTCTATTTGTGAAAATATTGAATCTTTATCTTGTGCAGTCATACATGCTTTCAATGGTTTTATAAATTGCTGAAAGATAAATGCAGAATATTTATAAATCAACTGACGATGTCACTACTATTCTTATGCTGTAGACAAGCGTGTTAATTTTACGCTAGTAAATTAATTGAAATGCATTGAGATTAAAATGTCTGAATAGAATAAAATTAAAGTCTCTAAGATTTAAAAAATCACACAATGATTAAAAATGTTAATAACTGATTTTACAAACTTACTCAATAAAATCAAGTGCAATACTTAAACACCTCAAATTACCTCCCTTTAGTGTGAAAATAAATGTCAAACAAAAATAGCCAACATAGGAGAAGTTGGGGACAATTTATGTAGGTTTACGTTATATTATAATCTCATTTACTAAGCAAAGATAAGGGGACATACCAAGATTCAAATTAAAAAAAAAAGAATTTTTCATGAATTAAACTGAGACATTATATGTGTTGCCTAGTTACCTGTACTATCATTCTAAGTGCATCGACGTAATTCTTTTCCGTTTCAACCATTTCTCTGATACAATAATCTCTTTTTGTGGTAGGTGGTGGTAACTCTGATACCTGGAATATAAATATAATTATTGTACCAATGTGATAAAGCATTGTTCCTATCCTGCTAATACTTTTAGTGTATACCAAGGATTCAGTGCAAGACTATCCTAACTCCTATATAAATACATAGGAGTTAGGATAGTCTTGCGCTGAACCCTTGATACACAGACATTAAAATATGTCCTTATACAGTAAATTGAAAAGTAAACAACAGCCACTTGTAAAACAAGAGCAGTCCCAACCCAAAGTCTAGCCAATATATCATGACCTGACATCATGAAACTCATACATTGAGGTGAAGTTCTAACATCTGGCTATTTAAATGATATTTCATCTAGATATATGTAAAGGTAATGAAACAACTTGCATGAAAACATCACACAATTATTATATATTTATAATTTTTACATAGTGTTGATCAAATACAGAATTAATTGCTGCATGAAAAAGGTCAATACAAGTACGACGCTTTAGATAAAACTGGGGTCTTAACTTCAGAACAAATGAACAATTTACCTTTTCTGCAGCATCTCATCAAATATTGGCATGTTGACTATTCACGTATATTAGGTTACAATAATCATGTCATATTAAATCATGCTATCACAATTAAATTTGCAAAAAAACAAACATACTTAACTGCTTCCTTATTCACTAATACTTATGATCCAATTATTCATTATATAGCAATAATGCATCCTGTTCAAAATACATACTACACAGCAAAATATTGCAACAAACATTGAATTGCTTTTTGCCACTATTCTCTTGATTTAAAATGCCTTAACTTTTAGATTGATTTACCCATTTACCCAAAAGAAATCAGTTCTGTAAAGCTCAAAAAAAGATCTTTACAACACAATACTTTGTTTTTAAAGTTTAATTCAATGAAAAGCATGAGTTACGTTGCTACTAAAAGTATATTCCTGCAGAAAGTGACCACAAATTGCTAATTAATTAAACATATACACAAAACAGGGCCTGCCCACATCAATCCTTCATTGATTCAAATAAAATGGATGCAGGTTTTCAAATAAATTCTAAACTAACTCCTGTATTATATTTAATGATTCGGAGATAATATATCTATGACACCAAGTAATCTAGTTATTATATATAAACACAAAATACATTGTGGCCACATACCTGCACATGTTTATAACAGTACCGCACATACAAACCTCAACCATACATGATCAGCTCATAACCACTCCTGTTAAACAACTACTTTCCATGCCTGTTGTTGAAAATTCATTGGACAATAATCATCAACATTATTTTGAGTATGAGATAATTTTGTAGAGAAGAAAGACTTGTTTAGTGTCCAATGTCTGAATGTGTATATACGTACAGTACTGCTGGGTCGGGCCACCTGTTTGGACGGCTTTCGTCGCGTCGAACATAAATCCTCGTAAATCTCGTCATCACCGCCTTCTGTGTAAACTGTGTCATACAATTCTTCATTGTCCTCGATATCATGGTCCCTAATCAGGGGAGATAATAACACAACATTTAAGGGGAGGTAACAACAAAAGCACTCAACAACCAATATAAATATATAGGCATCAAAACCATGCACGCCTGCCCCAACCAGTTGTCAGCCATCAACTGCATAAGCAAAATGATAAGATAGGAAGCAACAATATCATAAAGTACAACAACAACAACACAACAGCTAGTCAAAGAATTTTGCTTAAGAATGTTTATATCACATCAAGACACAAAACTCTCAAAAATAGAAAAATGCTCAATTACACTGGCTGATACTTTTCCGTGACTTATGAATTGGCAACCATTTCCAAATGGCGGACTAAATCACATGTAATGTATGACATAAGATATTTTAGCAAATTTCTTTGACATAGTACAAATTAAAATAACTGAAGTGAGAATAGAAGCAGCAGCAGCAGCAGCTGGAACTGTTTGAAATAAAATAAACTCTTCAATATGGAGATAAATAAATATATGAAAATTAGACAGTAAGTGGTACTCTTCTTATACTGTATCCAATCAGTGCGTGTGTCCATATGCATACAGCATTCACCAGAGTAGACAGAAACTATACAATCAAATGTGGATCACTAAAGAACTGTCAGAAGACCACAAGAAAAAGCTAAATATTTGGATGATTATTCTACACAGACATAGTTGTCATGGAGATAATGGGACACACTTGTCACCAGAAGGCCACACAGAACTAAAACATAATTCATTCACCATGCTATATTTATAGGGATAGAAAGGGGCTGACAATATAACCACAACTTCCAGGCTGTCTGTTTGGCATCATGTCTAACAAAATTTGTTATACCAGCCCTTTAAAGCCTATCCAACCTATCAAAATCTAGACAGATCCCAGCTCATTATCGAAAGAAAAAAACAGTAACATTTTAGTAGATAAATAAATGTTCCCTCAATATATTTATTCTGCAAAAATGAACATCATGGCACCATCATTAAGGCCATCTGATTGAAATTGAGACTTGTATTACGGTGCAGGCAAACCTTATATAACCATACTTGTCATCTCAAGAGCTCTCCTACACATGGACTTCGCCTATTTGCACATTCTTAGTTCATACATGATCAGCATTTAGTAATTAATAGCAAATGAAATTATTTTCTGTAAATTACACCAAGTAATGTATATCATACAATAATGACTTTAATACTTATTTTACAAACTAAGACGATTGCTTGGAAGTTATAGTGCACTTACCCACCAAGAGTGAATTAAGGACAACAGATAGATACCTCAAAGACTGTCTTGTTATCTCATATAAACATGCTGTTTTGTAGTTACCGAAGTTGTAACATTGTAGTTGCATCCATTCTGTGAATAACTATCACTGATCTTACAAACCCTATCACCTGTCATGCAGAGATCACCAAAGACTGCAAGTCTTTCATCAGACACTAGCAGAGAACAGGACAGGGTCCACAGTGCCAATCACAGAGAAAACTAATGAAGGGAAAGTAGAAGACAAATCATGGAAAGCCAATAAAACTGGAAAACTCGAGTGGATGTACAATACATTAAAATGCCCTGATCTTATCCCATCGTTTATGGTAGGTCTTCACTCGATCATGGTAACCGTACTGTCTGAGAATTAGTATTGTACCTGTGACCAAGCTGAATGTTTTAGTGAACATAAATCATCATAAATCTTTTCTTCATTTTCATTCTCAGCCACATGGAGAACTTCTTGCTCCTCAGGAACATCACTGAATCTATAAATACATCTTGTTTCAATTTCTATAAATAAATCACATAATTTCTATAAATAGATCAATTCTATAAATAGATCACATTTCTATAAATAGATCAAATAACTTCTATAAATAGATCACATACTTTCTATAAATAGTTCATATCTCTATATCTAAAAATAGACCATATCTCAAATTCTATAAATAGATAAATCTCCAATTCTATAAATAGATAATATCTCCAATTCTATAAATAGACATGATGTCTGTTTTATCACCAAAATATTGATAAATAGCAATAAACATTTTATTTTGTGGATTAAAAAGTAGGATGTAACTTTATTTTGCAACTTTTATGTATTCTCATCAGCAACACCAAGATCATTCATTCAGAGTGTCACCATGGTATTTATTATTCTTTGAAACAACTATCAAAGTCATTGAATATGGCATAAGAAAGAATATATACATGCTATTTGTTGTAAAATACATCTTCTGAAATTTCAAAGCAAAATACACAAATATTACATCTATACAGATGACTTCCAGCAGCTAAATAAGATTCCAAATTTGAAGCAAGACAAATCAATATAATAACATTAATGAAAAAGAAATAATATAATCCACATACTACATAGTGTCTTTAAAACAGATAATCATGACCTTGTAGAATAACAAAATACTAATTAATACAAGTTAGAGAGTAAATATGTCTGCTTTTACAATGGTGAAATAGTGTATATAAGGTCATTCTAAATCACTAATAATTAAGAGAACTATTTTTACTAACAGTGTTAACTTTATAATGTCATATTCAACATGTAGCAAATTTCCCTGGTAAACTAATAAGACAAAATTCTACCATTCATGCCTAATAAACAAAATGCATAAATTAACAACTACATATCATACATAATATGCAATGTTCAGAAATTTGCAAATGTGATAAATAGTGATTCATGGATTTGATCTGATAATACTATAATACCACACAGTGAACTTTGCAATGATAAATGGCAGGAATATTTATCCGTCATTCATTGAAAAACATCAAGTTGTTCAAGAATTTCTTTTCTCGATGTTAAATACTTTAACAATTCATTTGCCAGTAAATTATTCAATTGTTTCTACTTTAACATATAGCACATATAAAACTATTAAAGGAGTGCTATAATAAACTTAGTACTCAAACAGAAATACATGATATATTTTCATACTTCCTATTTAAGTTTCTAAACACATTCAACAAAAGGTTCTAGCAATGACCACAAGGTGATCTACTCTAAAATGTAGCAATAATCAAGTTTTATATTCTCCTCAGTATTTATAAAAGTTTAAAAATAAAATGTGATACAACGAATGTTTAATTTCAATATAAATTTAGCAAAAGCAAAGACTCATAATTTAGGTAATGCATTGATACCTATTTAACCATGGTGATAAAAACAAATTAATAAGAAATATTTGTTACTAAGACAACAGTGTAAAACCTACAATTTAAAAGAGGGAATTTTAAATATCTTGCAGCTACGTATCTGATATACAAATATGCACAACATATCACTGGTCACAAGACTTGCATCCAGGAACATTAATTGTAACAGTAGGAAGTTATTTCAAGACAATAATTAGTTTCCATGCAAGAACTGTTCCACAAACGCCATAACTTACATAATCACATAAATACATCAACCCAAAAATAATATACTGTTGAAAAACTTTGGGACAATGACCTTGTTCACAGACTTTGATCATTGTTATTGATTGTTTTTATTTGGTAACAATACCTTATCTGAGGCATAACTATAAGCAGTTGCATAAACTGCCTGAACTTGACTGATTAATGACCTCTGACCCATGCTTAACTTCTAACAAAAGATTCCCTTGATTACATAGCTACTGCATACCACGTACCCCAAACAAATTAGCAGTCAAACAGAAGTGAAATAATAGACATTGAAATAAAAACTGTTTTCTCTAGAAACATTTATCACACCCAGCAACCATTGACCTTGAACTTTGACCTTGATACACTATAATGTACTTACATTGCCATGTCAGAGAGGTTGCCATAGATATCTTCTTCTGGTTCAGCATTGTCATTGTGTGGGGGGAATCCTCTACAAATAACAATAAGTAAGTCATGGATTAGTTGGGAGAACAAAATAATACACTACATAGCACTTAAACTACGCCAACAACAAGCTACAACTATCATACATGAAGCATACAAGCAAAGGCATGCAAACTGTGTTAAGCAAATAACAGCATGTCAGACATTTAAGGTAGATATATAAATAAAGAAACAGCCAATGAAACAGTCTGTACCAGTCCATTGTAATCTTTCATTATTTATAATAGATAGCCATACTTTTGAATTATTAAGATGTAATTTAACACATTTTCAGTTTTCTGTGTCTACAACAGATAAAAATAACAGCATGTGTGTTTGAAACAAAACATGTTAAATATATGTAAACATACAGATAAAATCAGCAGTGATTGCTGCAAACATTATGATACAAATTGTTTTGAGTGGATACTTATCAGACAAATATAGCCTTGTAACAATAACATCTACATTGAATAAAAAAAAATTATTATGTTGTGACCATTATTGTATAATTTACTGTTTTGAGTGCACATTATGGTATGCCATGTATTTTAGCAAAATCTGTGTCTACTTGATAAAATATAATGCTTATCTGGATAGAAAGGCTGAGTGGTTAGTGGGGGAGGGGGGCAGTACAAAAGTAAAGTATATATCAAGCTTTTGGGTAATAAATACTGGATATGAGATAACTGAACAAGACTATCTAAACATAGTAAATGCCAGTATAATGCGACAAGACTTGGTACTGGGAAAATGGTATACATATACATAACTAATTTGCGCAATATCAAGGGAGACAACTACGAATGCACAAGGTGCAAGTGCAGTCAGGCTTGAATTCACTCCCCTTACTTACTGGGCTAAGTCCTTGAGAGTATTGTAGTAATCATGATGTGCGTAGAAGTCATTATCAGGAAATCCTCTACAGAAGGAAACATGAAAGTGTTCTCACATAAATCATAGATACAACAAATAGAAGAACAAAAATAAAGCAATTCTAAGCGCAAACAGAATATAATAAAAATATGGTATGTACATGGCAACTAGATGCCTGATGTCTGAATATAATATGGGTATAAAAAGCATTTGCACATGTATATAAAAAAATGCAGGGCTTCTTTTCATTGGTGGGTAAATGGCTGAAAAAAGCCATCAACAAATAATAAATAGCAATATAATTATAAAAAATATTGCATTATCAGTCATAACATGTACACAAATGTCAACCTCCTGAAAACAGTAGTACTTTAAATTAATATATACCGGTAAGCAAAATGTTTGAAATATGTTCATTGTACACACACAGGTCTTAACAAGAACTTCCTTATAAGAACATTTCATAATCATATAAGGAAAATGAACACTTTGTCAAATGTCACTGAAGTATCAGAAATAGAAGAAAACAAACTCCCAATGACACTAATGAACAAAATATAAGTACAAAAACTTCCAATACACTGACACAAATTATCTGTGCAGTGTCTGAAATAATTACAACCTTCTCCCCAGTAACTGCAGCTTCAACAATAGAATATTTCTGCTAATTTCTACAGGTCACCTACCAGGGTCAGGAGCACAGCTTAGAACTTGATGTGTAGGCCTCGTTATATGGGAGATTGGGGGGGGGGCATGGTCCCCAGGAAACATATTTGTAGCTAGATCGTCAGATATGTGTTTTGGTGTATATTTCGTTCTGGCGTATATTTCGTTCTGGTAAATATGCTTACAATAACACCAAAAACATGCATTAAATATCTTACTGCAGTTCTGGCTATTTTATTTTTTCAATTTTTCGAGTAAGTGTGAGACCTTAAGGAAACTACGACCCTGAGGGTTCTTGAAACAAAATTCATTCACTGTTTTCCACAAGAAAGTTTTAATATGTCAGCTTTCATAGAAGCAATTAACAAAACCAGCCAGTGAAGATTTTCTCCACAATAAAATGATAGGACGTAGAATGAGGACAATCTAATTCACAGTACAAAGGGAATACATGATGTACAAGGAAAGTTACTACAAGATTAACTAAGGTTATTTTGGTAAAAAGGGCCACAAGTCAAAAACATTTTTTAAGAAAAATTAGTCAAAATTAGGAAAATGCATCAATAATCATTATTAAGCCGTAACTTGTAAATTAATGAAATACAAATTTATAAATTCCTGTTTCATAAGACATTGCTGAAAAATTATGAAGCGTAAAATTAAATGTAAATGATGACCTGGACTTCTGGGGTTATTGCCTGTTCATTTGTTTACTCATTCCATCAAAATCTTCAGTTTCAAATGCGATTTTAAAATGGACCCTATTTTGCAGTTTGTTGGACCAGGCCAACATGAGCCCCCCGCCTACCACCCCCGCTGCCTAATACTGAAACTCTCCATTATGGAGTCATGGCTCCAGACAGACCGACCAACACACAAGCAGTCATATACAATGTACATCACAGACATACAGCCTGGCTAACCACCCAGGACAATAATCTACCACTTTCCAGCGAGTTTCTCAGCACCAATATGGCTTTACAAAGGTAAGTCTGACACCACAGTGTACACATACACTGACAGTAGCGGAATAATCAATTAATACAATTAGTTTGCTTGGTCCCTACCCAATGTGTAAGTGTTGTACATAGATACAGATCCACATAGTACATACACATCACAGACAGCACTTAAAATATAACATTCTTTGTTTGCCCTCTCTGCTATCTACCCACAAAAACTTCCACTTCATATGTTGTTTCATTATAAGGAGGATGGCAGTATTATTTTTAAGAAAATATGCTTCAAATTCTTACAGAAACCTATCACTCAAGTTTTGTCTCTTTATATCAAACTGATGATTGATACAGAAATCAAGGTATAGTTAAGCTAGACAAGCATTTAAATGGTTTGATAAATCTAAGTCAGGATGGTTAGTGTACTTTTTCAATCTAACAAAAATAATTTCGGAGGAAATGATCCCACACACAGTTCATATATGTAAGGAAAACATGATGATTCCCAAAGTTGAACTGCCAAGTGTCAGAATCAAACTATAAGACAAATTATGAAGTATAATGATTATCTATATCAATTTCTAGCTCAATTAATTTTATAGGTAATGTTTAAATGATGCAAACAAGTGTGACAATTATGTATATTGTACGGACGACACAGTGATCTAACCTAATATATGAGCAGGTCCTGTAGCTAAAACCCCCGGTGTCAAACTTTAGACAAAATTAAAGATCTCTTTATTTTTACTTATGTGAATCAGAGAGGTTAAACATTATACCTTCTGGCACAATCATAGTTAGGCTAAAAAAAATAACACTACAAAACACTAATTTTTTGAAAAATCGAAACCGCCCAAAATCGATAAAAAGTTCTAGGGTCCGCGCAAAAAAAAGGGTCGGTCGGGTTACCTGACCACACATATTTTTTTAGCCTTATTTTATAACAACAGTACAATTACCTACACGAAGTGTGAAGTTGTTGGGAAGATATCACTTATCTTATATACATGGAGTCATTCATACAAGGAAGAATATACTCGAAGGCCACTCAAAATGAATCAAAAATAACAAAACTTCCTGGTTCCGGCCAGGGTATACAATCCATTATCTAATTATCTAATAGCTACTTGCTGAGTGCTCCAATTTATGATCGGTAATAACATATTTCCTTTCAGTTAATTTAACATTTTAGCCATTTTATACCTGAATGAATCAAGGAGTATACTGTTACAGTGTATAGGCAAATTATGTGTAAGAGGCATATTAACATATATATACCTAGTTCCCTCCCTTGTTAACAGTACAGTAAAATCTCACTTAATGGCCACCTAGAAATTCAGGTCACCTTTTTTAATACATGGTTTTCCCTAGGATTTTTCAGCTAGGGGTCCTTGGAGCCTTGTGTTTGACAAATTGGTGGTCCTTTGTCAATTTGTAGGGTCCCAGATATGCAGTTTATACTTGACAAAAGTTAATTTAAGGGTCCAAGGGATGCACAGAAAATTGAAAAAGTGAGTCCCTAGAAAGAAAAGGGAATCAGGGACTCAATATGTTTGCATCAGGGAAATCCCTGACGTACATTTTTCATCCACAGTGAAAGGGCTTATTTCCTATTACTTAAAATTACCAGGAGGGGTTTTCATACCTGAAATACTCACGGGAGGGGTTCTGTCTAAAGATCAATGGAAGGGGTTTTGTCCGTGAGGGGGTCTTAAATTTATGGAAAAATCACTGGTCGTGACATGGGAAGAAACATTGCCACTGTAGGTTACTTTGAATTGATATTTTCACACCCAGACAAACATCCTCTAACAGACAGTTACTGTTTGTATCAAACATTCCTTTCATGCCTTTCAACATTCTACGTTCCAGGTAATTATCAGCCACTACTAATATTTACAAAAGACGAAGAAAGGTAAATCTAAACAAAAACACCATTATTAACAATGCTAGAAGCACCAGGCTGGATATATGGACAGAAACAGTGTCCATATGATGAATGTTGAATCTTGAGACTCCATAGATGCAACATTCCACAGGCAATCAATGCAGAACCTCTGAAAGTTATTAATTGGAAAAATTGCTAAAATTATTTCAACCAGAATTAATTTAAAAAAAGAAGATACAAATCATGAGAGTCACTTAAGACATAAACATGTAGTCAGTAACCAGACAATGATCAGACAAACACTTCCTGTTTTTTCATATTGTAAATGTTCAATTGACTGCAGACATAATTGCTGTCACACAACAATGCAATTTACTGAACGTGTACCACATACTGACCTACAACAAGGAAGTAAACAATTGAACATCTAGTTTTTCCCACTTTATCATGAGACAACACTTTGTTACAACCAATAGTAAACTCCCGTATGATTAGGAAGATTAAGTTACTTCATTCACAGATACAAACCATGTTCAGTATGATATAAGTACAAGGTATACTGAGATATAAGGTCCACCACTCAGATATATCTATCATTATCAATGGCCCCCAATGATAGGCCAACATAAGGAAGTGTAAGTTTAACGTCTCCCTATCTAACAAAGATACTGGCTTCAAAAAGTTGTATTGATCCATGGCAGAAAGTTATTTAGTCTTGACCCAGAGAAATATAGATAAATAATTACTTACATGAATTACTTACATGAATTGAGCTTTTAAAACAAGAAAAAAAAATTGCCAATCAACTAGCCCAGCTACGAACATAACATCTCTATACCATCACTGTACAACTGTTACGAAGACGCGTGTAAAAGTTGGAGTACCTACTCAACTTGACAAAGTAGGGTCAGGTCGTACAGTAAACAATTTTTTCTAAATTTGGCCTCGTCAATGTCCAAATTACATTTCTACTGATAATTGAAGTTGTTAGATCCTACAAATTACATCAAAACTATTGCATACTTATCATAATTCATTGCATTGTATTCCTTTTTATAAACCAAAAGGGAACATAATTACAAATGTATGATAAAAATAGGTAAATAGTTGAGCATTTTGTAACATAAACAGGCAAACAAACCAATAAATCATATCACAATTATTTATACAACAAGCCACTAAGAAAATCTATGAAACAAGATGATGGGGAGTTCAATGTAATGAAGTACTCAACATATTTTTCACTTAACTAATAAAAACCTGTTTTTATCTGCTAAAACTTCTTTGATGATGAATTACCAGGCAACACCAATTTTGTTAGAAAAGGTTACCATGGCAACATATCTTATATTCATGAAATTAAAACAAATTAACCAGATGTTGAGAATTGAAGTAATTTATAGTTAACCTTAGTAGCTGCAGTCTATACGGTCAGACACTTCTGTAACAGACAGTTCGAAGTTAATGAATAATAAATTACTCAAGTGATGCTGAACATAACCAACATATCCCAGAAATGAATGAAAACAGAACAGAATGAAGTATGAGGTATTACTCATTACTGTAAAAATATTTATACAAGGCTTACAGTGTTGCCAACTATTTTGTAAAAGGCATTAAACAATCAATTTCTAATTATCATAATGATTGTTTTGAAGCAATACTGCATACTGTAAATTACCTATATTTGTAAGAAAATCTCAAGGTAAATGAATTACTATTACAATCATACACTGCAACTCTGTTACTACGCGGTCGGTTATAGCGCGATATCCATGGCAAAATAACATGATGTCGACGTGGCTCCTGATTATTTTCATGAAAATCCTAAAATTTGTCAAAAAATTAATCAAAATCGTATTTTTCCGCAATTTGCTGTCTGCGTTATAATGGGTATCGCGCTATAACCGACCATGTAGTAACGGTGTTGCAGTGTATAATGGTTTCACTTTTTCACTCTATTGAGGGATTTATGTAATATTTTACAATTTCTACTCTTATCTTTCCAAAGGTAATATAACATAATCTCTCTCCAAGACTAACACTTAGTAGATCCACAAAAAATAAAGCTATACTTTAGAAATTGACATTTACGGAATGTTGCCATGCAACAGTTGAACACTGTAAATAAGAACAGCATTGGTGCAGTGTGAGGTGACATGTAAGAATTAATGATAACAGTGTAAACTTAACTGCCATGTGAAGGTTGACGTTCATCAGTTCAGTGAATATGATGTTTTTTAACAATATTTTGATTATGAATATTTTGAAAATACTCAGTTAATGAGAGTTGAAGATTCTTGTACAATAACCTGATAATTGAATAGATATTGGCCTGACAGAAATGTACTTTCCGATATCAATTTTGGTCTAATTGATTAATTAATGCCTCTGAATTTATTTTCATCTTGTCTTCTTGCATTATATGCCAGTCAGCCTTTTGTTACATTTCAAGACATAATTTTGAATAAGTCTAGACTGTACGTGGTAAGAAAAACATATCTGAGTATCCTATTTTATTTTTTAAGAGAAATATCAAAATTTCAATTTGTATTTGAGACATGCCTTGCTTACAGAAATAAATTCAACAGAGGAGTCTTCGAAATACCAAATTAAGATGGAATCATGGCAATGTGTGTTATTTTTCTGTTTGATAAATTGAATTCGAAAACTGTGTCTATTACTAGATCAATAAATTCTAAACTCTTTGTTTAATAACATGTTTTAATTGTTAGAATGATTTGTTGTTTACTATAAGAAAAATCTCAAGGTTAATGATTAACTACTACAATCCTATACATATTATATATATATCATTAATGTAACACAGCTCAGGAAACATTCAATTAAAGCACTATTCAACTTCAAGTACCATACTTCAAGTCATCAAAAAGTTTGATTTTAAAAACTGTGTCCAACAAAGGTCAATGGTGTAACACAAATATGACGGCTTCAAGTTTCAAGTATTAATGAAAAGAGAATCAGTTGAGATATTTTTGCACTCATACGTTGAGAAAATCAAGATGTGAGCACTTAAATTACTTCCTTAACAAATAAAACAATCCCTAAAACAGACAAATTTTAGCCACTCAAAGATAGCATCCTTTGTTTGACTGACAACAGTCATTAAAATTATCACATTTCAGCTTGAGTGACATTTAGCCTATCTGAATTAAAGATAAGATTATTTTTTTCTGCTTATATGGAACAACTTAACAATTTTTGTCCCCAAATGCACTTACAGAGAGATAACTATACATAGTTCCCTTGAGAGGGGCGGGGGGCATGAGAACAGAAGAGGGCCATATGATGGCTCTATAATGATCACCTGGCTTACCACTGGAATATCATGTATGCAAAGCTGTACAGTGTGAACTTTTGAAATCACAAATCCTTGTCTTCCTCATTCACTTATTATCAAGCTCAAGGAAACACACAGAATATAGGGCATACAGATATCTTCACATGAGGTTTCACAAATCACTTTGGTTAATGTATATGGTAAATCAAACAGAATGGAGATGTGAAGTATACCACTGCTACTTGCAGTATTTAATACAACTGTCAGCATTTCTCTCAGTTATACATTGATGTTAACAGAATTATGTTTCACATCATTTCAAAACATTAAGCAATTAATGACAATGACACATGTATATATAACTGACCAAATGAAGTCAGCAAAATAGCATAATCCACATTGAAATTGTTTCAGTTGATTAAGCCATCGGCATATACAACATGTTTATCCACTTGTTACACTGTAGGAAGAATTATCTTCAATTCTAGATACCAACTTTCTTCCTTCTACAAAATCTTACATAAAATCTTATATTTGGGATATGAATTAATCTTTGTGATGTCAAATACTCCTTGTAACATGGATATAAAACTACTGAATATAATGCCACATACGTAAACATATATACCTCAAAATGTATTCATTTGATAGCATGCATGTCACTGACAGATTCAGCAGGGTGGACCTGATGCACACACCCCATCACTCCCACAAACATACAACAATGACACCTGAAGCATAACAGATGTCAGCTCACTGTGCCCACACGCATACAACAATGACACCTGAAGCATAACAGATGTCAGCTCACTGTGCCCACACACATACAACAATGACACCTGAAGCATAACAGATGTCAGCTCACTGTGCCCACACACATACAACAATGACACCTGAAGCATAACAGATGTCAGCTCACTGTGCCCACACACATACAACAATGACACCTGAAGCATAACAGATGTCAGCTCACTGTGCCCACACACATACAACAATGACACCTGAAGCATAACAGATGTCAGCTCACTGTGCCCACAAACAAGAATTTAATACTCCACAAGTACCAAAAGGGGTGATCATCGAACTGGCCAACTAACATATCACAACAGACATAATAACTAGAGTACCAAATCCTCCCCCCCCCCCCCTCTATATCCACCTGCGTGTGATTGAACAGACAACAATAAACACTTACCCGACACATTTCTTCAAAGCTGTTTCAGTCTTGGAGAGTTTTGACAGAGTGTGTAGAACCTGGAGAAAAGAATCAGATTGGTTGTCAATATATCTTCAAGTTCATGAATGGTCATATCTAAAAATTATTTCGTTGCCATCACTCGTCCTACTTAATTGAACTTTGAAGCATGGTCAGCAATGTAATAGTTTGATACCAACACTTTTTATAAAAAATTGTTCAACTATGTATCTTTGAATCAAGACTACAAAATATTTTTGTCATTGACAAATATTATTTTTGGAGAATAACATTTTTGAAGGGTAGGTAGGGATACATATGGAAAACAGACAAAATTCTAGGCGCAGGCGTTATAAGCTGGCTTTTGCAACATTCCGGTCCATTTTATAACATGCGGTTTGAACAAATCAGCATCCAGTTTACAAATATAGTTCAGTTGTCCAAAATTTGCACTGACATTAAATGGTCTACCTTTCGATTTCATTGGCTCACACATTGCTGAAATGTGACTGCTCAAGAAATAAATAATGGTTTAAATGCAGACATGTATACAAGTAGGTATCTATGATTGTGCAACACATCCATAAAGACAATAAGTTGAATATAAACTAGACTTTTACTAAGGAATTATTGCAGTTTATGTGCTTGACACATAAAAATGAAAACAATGCCATATTATATAAAAAAAACAAAGTCAACAATAATTAATAGGCTGTCTATAGTTGTGATAGTCATGTGATAGTCAAACAGTTTCCACACTAAAGTACAGTGACAATAGGATTAATAGTCGCAGAAATCATGTTTGATTTAAAAACTGTATTCAAACTTTCTTGACCAGACCAACAGGACTATGGGTATAATAATTGTCTAAGCTAAATTGTATGCCTTCATTGATTTGAAAGTTTAGTATCTGTGATATACATAAAGTTCTTTTTTATAGTAAACAGGTCCAATTATTATACATGGTCTTACCTTTAATTAAGACATAAATACCCAAGTATTGTATTATTGAATTTTTTTTTAATAAACAGGAGAGATTACATGGAAAGCTCTAAAAGGTCATTGAACAATCCCACAATGGTCTGGTGTTTTATGCATATTTTATCAAGACATGCGTTTTATTAAAATTTATTGAACGTGACGCAAACTATTTCTGCCACACATGTTATTATCATTGAATATATTTATATGATAAAACAAATCGACGACTGCAGAATTTAAATAGTTTGTTGTCCTTTTTATTGATTCCATTAACATTTGTACGTGCAATAACTCAAAATCTTAAAATACAACAACATCTTCGCTGATTTCAATTTGCCCCAGTCATCTTTTTTAAGATATTTCTTCTTTGAGTTTGGACAAGACAGATACATCAGTTAAAAGAATTGTCCATGAAGTTTGTCTGTTATTTGTAAGCCATTTACATAAGCAGGGGCTCCATCGGGTGCTGAATAACAAGGGTCATTTTGATCATTTCTGACCAGATTTTACCATTTGTAGGGCAAAATACTATCAATTTAGAGAAATATTGACCCTTCTGTCAGAATCCTTGGCATCAAAAGGTGACTTTTAGAAATTCCAGGAGTTATAGGGCCAACTCCTGAGTCGAATGGAACCCCTGATTAGACAACATTGAGATGGCTCTGTAAAGTAAGCCGAGCATTATTATTATTATTCCACAGCAATTCACCAAGATATGCTGTAGGTCCTCTAATGCAACAGAACACATAGATATATACAGTCAGGTATATATACTCCACGCCATTAATAACACAACTAAAAAGTGTCCACGTCAGCACAGTGACATAACAAAGAAATAATTATATTTTAATTATCAAACATTGTTTCCTAAAATTAATCAATCATGAATACTAGGACCATAGTTTAATTTCTTTTTGAATAATGATTTACTCATTTGTAACAATAAAACAATTGTTTTCATTTGGAACAAAATGAAGACTATTAAAGTGATATAATATCGAGGGCTCAATGCAACACGGTCGTAACTCCCACATAATTACATAGGAGTTACGACAGTGTTGCGTTGAGCCCTCGAATATAGTCGCGTTTTTAATGATGTTAGGGTACATCAACAGAAGACAAAGAAAGAGCGAGCAAGTTTTGTAGTTTCAGTTGCGCATCTATATATACAGGAATACAGCTCTCTACTTCTTGGTGCATTTATCTATTATTGAAGGCTTGCTTTTATCAACACTTCAAAAAAGTGAACAGATTTTCATCCGAACAGGTTGAAATAACATAAGGAAATCTTCATCCATTTTATCAGTAATCCCAAGCAAGATAGCAAATTTAGCAGACTACTGTTAAACATTTTAGACTCAAGAATTCCAGCTGTGCTTGGATATATAGACAGATCTGATAAACTATACTTCCTCATTGGAAAAACCATTTTGCTTCGGACAATAATTCTTTTTATAAAATGACAGTTCAGTGACGAGCTAGTTACCATACAAAGTTTTCAGCAAATGTTTAACGAGGTAGAAACTTGTGGAGAGGGTACGTAACCGTTGGAGACACTGCCGTCCATTTGAGACTTTTTAGTTTTATATTTTTTTACCTTACACAAGGTGGTTTCAGCGAAAGTTTTAGGTTAGATTTGGGTAGGAAAACAAATAATATATATTCAAGCCCTGTGTTACCTTTCATAAGGAATAACAGGTGCTGTGTGATCACAGCGCTTAACAGGTGTGGGGAAGTATATACTTTTTTAAGACTTGATAATGTAGATATTTCATACACAGCATTATATCATATGAGTAGATTTTGCCAGGGGTTCCATTTGACCCTGGAGTTGACGCTCTGACCCCTGGAATTTCCAAAAAGCCACATTTTGACCCCAAGTTTTCTGGCTGGAGGGTCAATTTTTCTCTAAATTGATAGTATTTTGGTTATAAAATGGTAAAGTCTGGTAAAAAACTATCAAATTGACCCTTGAGATTCAACACCTAGTGGTACCCCTGTTTGCATAGATCTAAACACACTTATAAAGGATACATTTATACACTTCTTGAAATTACTTGAATATAGATTTTCATACAAGGAATTATGTAAACATTAAGAAAAGAATACAAACCTTTCTGAAATTCTTTACATCAAATAAATCAGTTGGTTCAAACAAATCCTTGTTTTCTACTTTGAACACACGTTCACATGTTCCAAGAAATGTTCGGATGTTTTTCTTGCATAAAAACTGAAATTGAAAATAAACAAATTAAATTCAAAACATGCTAAGAAACAAAACATTAGACAAAATATGTTTACCAACGAAATAGAAGCCCTCATCATATTACTAAACAAGACAGGAAATTCTAGTGAAATCAGCATTCTTCATAAGAGATTCATCAGTCAATACCGTATGAATTTAACCAGTTTTTGTATTGAAGTGACTTGGTGCACTCATTTGGCCATTTTGGGCGATGATTTTGAGTACCATTCCCGTACATAAACTTTTAAAATAGAATGTTCTTTCCCATTTCTATTTAAAATTCTTCTTAGAAAAAAGAACGAAAATTCCTGTAAGATTTGTTTGATTTGATGCACATTTCTTTAAACATATTAGACCATTTATCAGAAAATACAGTGTGTTTGTCAAAATTGATAGAGAGGTATAAAAAAGGGAAAGTTTTTTTTAAAGACAAACAATGTCCCCGTATGAGGGTATGTGTATCAGTCCCTAAAAGTTGTCTAGTGTCCTAAAGTAGGTTGTACTTGTACGTCATATTGTCTCGACTGATCAGTCACATGCTTGTATCTGAACAGGATGACAACCGCAACCTATCAGAGTATATAGATCTATGTATGAAGACTAATATTGTGACTAACTGGCTCCATGTCTGAATACAGGTCATTCATTGATTGGAACCACTGTTATGCAGGGTTTTCCCTATGATCTTTTAGCTAGGGGTCCTTGAACCCTCATGTTTGACAAAATAGGGGTCCTTAGTAAATTTGTAGGGTCCCAGATATGCAGTTTATACTTGACAAAAGTTTATCCCAGGGATGCATAGTAATTTGAAAATGGGAGTCCCTAGAAAGAAAAGGGAGTCACAGGCTCAACATTTCAGCGTCGGAGAGATCCTGGTTATGGATCAATTCTACTCTACAAATGTATGTTACTTGTATTGTAGTAAGTCAAGTCTAGTTCAAGCTACCAGATATAATGGTTAACCCTTAAAAAATGTTAAATGGTTAAATTTTTACATTAAGCCATTTGTATCTAACAAATTGACAATACATCCAACTGTCTATGGCCTTCACCAAAAATGATAAATTGTAGACATTTTACTTAATATTGTATTAATTTTCACATGTGATACTAAGTTAGGTATTGTTGCCAATTTAATTACTATAATTAAAGCTGAATCATTCAACAAATTTTATGTTTTGCCTGGAACTAAAACAACATTCAAGACATACTTGATCACATGTACAAAAAGTTTCGGATGTATCATGCAATAGCTTGGTTGGTAAAATGTCTTGACACCAAATAAAATATTCAATCTTCTTCTTTCTTAGAATTTCATTTGGGTTTAACAATGTTTTTCAACAATTATTCATTATAACTTACATATTGCAGTCAACTGATGTAACCTGAGTGTTCCTGGAATTATTAAACAATCAGTACTGACTTGCCTATCTGCAAGCACAGGCATAGCCTGATATATTTCAGAGCACTAGCCAAACGGGGCATGTTGCTCAGCCACTAGCCAGAAATCATTCTTGCTAGTTAGCCCAAACTTAATTCACTTAACACTTAATCATAAAAACAAAAATCATAATTTATAGTCTATACAATTTGTTAGCAGTTTCCCCACATAAATAACAGGAGGACAAATGACCATAGCCAAATATAATAGTAGGACATGACCTGCTCAACCCGCGAGTCAAACCCAGACCTGCCAAACACTGCAACCACTAAGCTAACTGTTGGGCTTCAATCTTCTGAATTATTAAAAATCACCAGTCTTTTTAATAACCCAACCGCTCAAAGCCCTGGCAAGAAAATTAGACACTCAGGGCTCAACATTAACGGTTGTCCGATGGATTTTGACAAGTAACGTGAAGGTCTGGGCAGCCGATTTCCAAAACTACTTGCCCGATGTGTCCAAGTTAACCTGATTAAGTCTTAAATCAATTCAACTAATCCAAACGATCAATCCATAGTTAAAGAAACGCAAATGTCAATATCACTTCACCAAAATGTTGCTAAAATTAGGAACCCTATAAAAAGAACTGGTCTATCCGTTTTGCGGCAGTATCGATTAGTTTTTTGACACTTCCAGTTTGCAGAACAATATTCTGCGGATACGCGTTCGAACGCCGTACTGGCATTTAGTAGCTGTATCGTATAACTATAAGACTTAAACCTGCAATCGGCTTGATTTACCGATTTATTAGTAGGAATTAGGTCTAAATACTTGTACATATGTTATGTCTGTATCATTCCTTTATTATCAACTTTTCAAACACGAAAAATTGTTTAATACCCAGTAATGACAAATACTCAATTAAGCGGTCTATTGATGGAATCATGAATCGTATAGCATCGTCTGCGTGAATCGCGATGCAGGGACAGAAAAAGAAATCAAAACGGAAAAAGGTACAATTGAAACCAAAACCAAGTTTGAAAAACCTAAGCGAAAACGGACTTTCGTAAATGCTTGCCTGAGCCAGTTTGTCTGGCTACAATATGACACGGATGGGGATTTATAATTGATATTACATGTGAATTAGCCAGTTTATGTTTTAATTGGATTGTTCGTGTATTAAAACCTGAACATTGATGTGTGTATTCCTTCATTTGTCAGAACTCCTGCTGCATTTTCAATCTACATTTTCTTGTTTAAGGTCAGGACAAGTGAACATTTAGTCAGGACAAGTGATTTTTAAACCTACTTGTCCGACTTGTCCAGTAGTACAAAAAGTTAATGTTGAGCCCTGACAATGTTGGACAGGCTACCCATTCAGTAATCAGTTGCCGTCATCTATACCCCTACAGTAAGAAGTCCAGTAACTGGCTGGCAAGGGTAGACATTAGTCCTACAAATAGGACCCAACACAATTTAATTGCTTCTACGTCAATAAGTTTTATAATTTGCTGATTCGAAAAGCATTATAAAACTACATCATACTGTCCATTTAGATGTTACATGCAAAGAGAAAGTAAAACAACAATATAATACATTTATATGGTAAAATGAGCATACATCAGGAGGATACTAGTAAGTTCGGTAAATAGCAAGTTCGGTAAATTGATTTTAACGTTCATTTCGTTTGGAGGTTTCGGTAAATTGATTTTAAAGTTAGTTTCTTTCGGAGGTTTTGGTAAAAATATTTTTTGTTAACATTGAATGTTTCGGTAAATTAATATAATAGTGTTGTTAGCACATTTTCAATTAAAAGTTAATGCTAGAAATAAAACAACCAAACATGTATTTGTATAATTAAAGCTGAACACAGATAGGATTATCAGGTATAATTAATTACGGGTACGAGTTGACTTGGATAGGTATGAGTTGACCAAAGTAAGGGTACGAGTTGACCAAAGAAAGGGTACGAGTTGACTTGGAAAGGTACGAGTCGTCCAAAGAAAAGGTACGAGTTGACCGAAGAAAGTGTACGAGTTGACTTGGATAGGTACGAGTTGACCAAAGAAAGGGTACGAGTTGACTTGGGTAGGTACGAGTTGACCAAAGAAAGGGTACGAGTTGACTTGGATAGGTACAAGTTGACCAAAGAAAGGGTACGAGATGACTTGTGTAGGTAATTGACTTAATTACATTGTTTGGTCACACTATCCTATTATTAAGCCTATGTCATTGTTCAATGTTAACAAAAACTCTTTTTACCGAAACCTCCGAAAGAAACTAACGTTAAAATCAATTTACCGAAACCTCCAAACGAAATGAACGTTAAAATCAATTTACCGAACTTGTCATTTACCGAAACCTCCGTAAATCCATCAGGATACTGGATGGCTAGCCACCGACAGCAATTATTAATTGAATTAAATTTTACTGAACCACCAATAGAAAATTTCTCACGAAACTCATAATATTATGTCATATTCCCGGTAAATACCTGATTGGTGCGAGTAAAAGTTAATTCAGGTGAGTAGTTTCACTGTTACCTGCCCAAAGGAAGTGGTAAAGAGAAATTATTTCACAGATTGCAGTCTTACTGTACGTATAATAAAACTATATGCCAACCAATTCATGAATTAAAACTGTCTTTTCTGACTAATCAGTAACACTGAAGTTACTTCAAACAAAAACATAAAACAGATAATAAATATCTATGTTTCTTTACATTCTGCGATAACGTTCAAACATAGTCTTGAAAACTCCTGCCTTACTTATCGAACAGTAAACAGGAAGTAAATAAAACATTCCAACCAATGATAATTAACAACCGTCATTATGGAACTTCGATTGACTTCAATAAGAAATTGACCACTTAACACAGTATAATACAATAAGATGTCATGATTTCACTACATCGACGAAAAAAGACGAATAATTCCTAGAACATTACCTGTGAAAGCTGGGGTCTGGGACTGAAGTCTTTCGTATCGACGGAATAAGGTTTCAAAGCATTGAGTAAATGACACAGTAAAACACCGTCTCTCAAAGCCTGAGCAAGATCAAAGGCTTGGGCGTCTGGTGAGGTAGCACGGTGATCCTCCGGTAGAATCTTACACTGTACCAACCAGTTAACACACAATCTCCATTCATCCGCCGCCATATTCAGCTTTTTAGTCTTCAATGGTGGAGCTAGCACAGATTATTCGAAAACTATTTAGTTAAGTTTCCAAAAAAAAATTATGTAATGATTACTTGAAAACATTTAAATCAAAACATTGTTAAACGCCATCTTTAGAAAATTAAACTGTGGTTGTTACTAATATTTGGAGAAATTTTAATTAGTTCACCAAATACGAAACTGCGGCTAAATGTAAAGAAGAAATCAGAGTAGTCGTTCCTTACCAAATACCAAGTCTCCATTGCGCCGTCCACGCAACTGATTGAAAATGAGATTTATTTTCTTCATTCAAAGAATTTTAACTTTAAATTTAGGAAAGAGTAGGTTCTAAAATTAGATTGTATTTAGATAATTTATATAACCGAACAATCAATGACTTGCTAAAAGTTGTTAAAGGTCTAGTATCATATCAATCATATACATGAACGCAACGCCGGAGATTGTCGAGATAGTCAGATAATCTAAATTTTTGATAACTTTTTGCAAATATACACTCAACAAAATTATACTATTTAAATGTAAATGTATAAACGTCAATACACCTAATACGATTAATTTCATAACGAGTCGGCTAAAAAAATCAATAATTCGCTGCATTACCTGTTCAAATATCGGTATGTGAAATTTTGTGTGAATACATGCATTATTAGAAAAATAATACTACAATATAAACTGACCGTTGAGTGTAAGCATGATTTTACACTAGCTAATGTCTAATGCATGTATTTATATATAAATACACATATATTTGATAATAATAATGATCAGTTGTTAGATGGTAAAAGTGTGTGTGTAAACGATTAATTACTAGATTTGATTAACAAATACATTATTGACATTTTAAAAATAGTTAGTTCAAAGAATCACTATGGTCTAATTAGATATGATCAAAACGGGAAAATACACTTACAAATGCCAGTACGCACCTCCGACCACAGCAAAGTAAACACTAAATAAAAAGGTAAACAAGTAATCCAACTTTTAACGAAATAACCCGATCTCTAGCAGTCAAGCATTTACTAATGCACGTTGTTGTTTAAGTAATGTCATAGTTTGCAAGGTCAACGATTGATTATTAATGCTGATGACCACTGATCACAGAGTGAACAATTATTGTCTATTATATGAATTCAAGGACCCAAACTCATTAAGGTGAATATGGATTGTTCTAAAGGGAATGCATGGGTTCATATTGATATCAAGGAAAGAGTACTTTGTCACAGGGAACGCCACACAAACAAGAAACTAGAAGGGAAACATCAACATACTATGGAATGGATGGAATACACCACAGGAAAGCTAATCAGTCGAGTAGTGCATCATTAGAATGAGATGGATACTATCACTGAACAAATTCGGACACTCTTCAAAAAGAATCAATGTAGAACGTATTGACGTATTATTGCTTGACATGAAAGTTCTAACTGCAAGCAAGCAGCTTCAATGTCTGTCACTTTCTCGAGCCTTTGTGACAATCACCTACTCAGTGGTCTCCCTTCACACATATCTCTGCCACCACGAATAGTTTAAGAAAATGTCCGTATTTTTCCTATACACATAACAATATATACACGTATATATGATGGCAAAATATTAAAAATAAAGAATTACCATTAACACTGAAGACAGATTATGGCAAATATGATTTGTCATGGACAGCAAAGACATGTAAATCTAAAACATTAAGTTACACATAAGTTATACAGGAGAAAAGCTTATATTTATCAGTATTTCAGAACTGAGCTTGAAAGCACTGCTAAATTGTATGCTGTTGTTTCTATTTCACATGCCATTAGATAAAAAATGGCCGGTATTTGTTAACATAAGTTATACATGTGTATTTAAAAGAGAGATCAAGTTACACTTCAGGAAACGCCTCATACACAAGATTCACATTATCATAAAGTGGACATTTAAAAAAAAGAATGATGCATTCGCACTCCATAATATCAAGACATTGCATAACAAGAAATATCTTGAAAAAATATGGTCGGCGCAATGTGAAGGTTAAGATTTGTTGTGCAACATAAGAAATTACCGAGATGTTACGATTGCTTGATTTTGAATTTGGTGTGTACGTTCTAAATGCAATAATATGCAATAATATTGCGTCTGTTTTAAGCAATATCCACAAACTCAAGAAACATTTCGAAACTGAAACTGAGTGAGTAACTATTATATAACAAATTCATTCTCCCAGTGTTGTATGTATTGATATTTAATCTTCTATAAATACTATTTACAGTATTCTGTCATTGTGTTTTATTATCTTTTGATTTTATAAGGAGTTGTTATGGAAAGTATCATACTATACCGGTGTTTGGGTTAGAGTTATGGCCATATGAGCGAAGCTATCCAATCAATTGGACGTTTTCCTGTGCTGATTCTATTTTTATTAGCTGTCCACTGTCTAGTTCACAATAAGCCTGATAGTAATCGACTACTCCTTGTAAGTATTATAGAGCGGAATAAAATAGTTCTCACTTGAGACAGTTAACTACAAAAAATCATGACAGGATCAATGATATCTTCACACAGCAGTGAACACATTTTGCAAGTTTGTACATAGTGCCTGGAGAAAGATTTACCCGTCACTGATATATAGAGTTGTTATAAAGGGGCGTTACTCCTTTGAGTATGTATTCATGATCCATAGTACACAATGGCAATGGATTTGTGGAATATAATCTACAGCATTATGTCTAAGCTCCAAAAGCTTTTCCAATCGATCAGTTCGACTTTTAGTCACTACTGATAAGTTGCTTCCATTGAACATTCACTGGAAACGTATTGCATAATAACATGACTTAAATTGTATTTATGTAAAAAAATCTAAAAATGCCAAGAATAAACCTTAAGAGTTCTTGGACATAATTGATAGATCTTGCTAAGCGCAGGTTAAACACTTTTTTGTTAGATAATATGTAGGTAATGTGTCCTAGAATTGTTAACTTTCTGCAATCAACATATGTTTCGATTGAATACATGTTTAACAATCAGTATTTGAATTCATACAAGTTCCTGCATGCATTTCGAGCAGAATCTTTGAGAAAGCTGAAGTAGGACGATTTCACATCGAGAATAATTACTCAGAAAATCACTTCATTGAAGTGCCTTTGGCAGTACAACAGAAGAAGAATTTCTCCTAGATGTTAGAAGACCTCCAGGGTGTAACCCACTATTGACCATACTTGTCTTACAATATATGTTCCAAGGACCAATATATTTCAACTGATGGACGGTGTGATTCATTAAATACTATTATTTCACATTTGTCTGAATATGGCCATATTATACAACTAAGATTTTGGCTGAACAAAATGTTATTATGATAACACAATATTTGAGTAGGAAGGCCCGGTTCCACCGGGGACATGGGGGCCCTGCCCTCCAGTCGGATGTGCAGTGATCTTTTTCTATTTCTAAATTATTTCCACTGAGTAGGACTCGCTATGTTGGTATTCTTGTAATATTTTAGTAAATTGCATCAATCTATTATTGCTTTCTTCTGTACTACCAGTACATAGCGGTAGCAAGTGCAATATGGTTTGTTGCCCATCTATGCCCCTTGGCCTTGTAACCGTCTAGTATAATTTGATGTTTTCCACTCAACACTAGCCAAGCGCTTTCAATTTCCATCTCGTGTATAAACATGCATATTGAAAGCGCCTGTAAAACACACATGATTTAGCATATACGTACCAGAGAAAGGGGGGGGGGAGAGAAAACCACACAGACATGGACACTATTTGTGTAGCCACTCTTGGTGTGATAGAGAAACTTATTCATACAAAATATACATGAGCTTCATTGTTTGGATTTAAGTTTTATTTCCATGTTCTTGTGGTACGACTATTGCGAATGAATACAATTTTTTTTTTCACAAATAATGAATAGATAATAACAAACAGACAGTTTTTGCACGAAAATACGTGTTGGTCTTGTTTCCGTCCTTATCCGACAATTCCAGGCTGTCTGAAAATATACACATCGATGTACAAACTATTAAAAATTATTCATTTTAAAGAATCAGTAAATGAAGATGAGACTGCAAAGAAATAATTTGGTAATTTTATGGAAGAGAAAGTCAAATGCGTAACTACATTAACTAAATTAAACGCAAAAAGAAACTACACACATTAGATAAAAGTACATATTTCATGCAAAAAATCATGTCATTAACTTAACATGGAATTACTTTTTTTGTATTAATATATATTTTAATAATAATATACAATATAGAATTATGATATTTTTCTAGAAAGGTCGTTATTAATGACTGACAGCATACGAAGGAATTCACGTCGTACATAAACCCTCGAACCAACCCAACCCGGGCACTATCACATATGACCCACCCTTGCATGGTCACCTGCGATGCACGGCCATTCTCATACTGTGTGTGTGATTTTGAATCCTATCCAGAGGCATTCGATCACGTTTTAACAACAGTAATTGTGAAATGTTATAAAATCACACTTTACCATATTAATCGATAGACCACTACACAGATTTAAAAAAAAGAGTAGAGCTATATGGCTTAAGCATCATGCAGATTTTCAGTAGGTACAGGTATTGTGTACACTTAACAAAACTTATAAGTGTGCAGGTATAAATATGACTGTATCTTGGTCAATATTAGTCTGATCTTGCTGAACTTTTCAACATACATAGCGTAGAAACCTTGTTATTTATTTCATGTCATAAATCCACAGATTTAACAAATAAAATCAATATATGTGAAGATGCGTTAAAAAACAAAAATGCAGCTCCCTCTTAAAGATTATCTAATTGATTGAAAAGAGTGTAATACGACACACCCTGACTCAACGTACCGTGTTATTTAAATTGATAAATAGTCAATAGCCAATATACAAACTTCCGTGTAGAAATGTTAATCAATAAAAAGTTATACGACATTAAAAAAGTGCACACGTACAAGTTTTGTTAAGTGTATATAGACATACTGAACATTTACACTCATGGACGCCCCGCTAAAACGTTGTGATGTCGATATTAGTATCAACTACAAGTGTAACAATATTATCAACAATTACCTAATTCATTTGTGAAAACATCGAACCAATAAAAATAAACGCTAGAATATAGTAGGATAAGCACTTAATAAGTTAAAGCACACATCAGAAGAATTCATTGAGCAGCAATGCTGTGTATATAACAGTTAATCACAAAAGGCAACCGATCAAACTGTTTCGCGCTCTCGACCGTAATTGATTTAAAATTAATTAGAATTGCCGTTATATGGAGTATAAGGTAGTAATGAAAACTTACTCATCAGTTGTTTGACAGATATAAGCGTGGGATTTCATGCATACATCATCTCCCCATTTACCGTTTGTCTTGATAACAACACAATTCTCTAACCCTGGATTCGAGGTAGTGGGTTCCTGTACATCCCAGTTAGTCACGTTCGCTGACAGAATATCTCCATTCGTATGCCATCTCCATACACCCTCTTCTACAATGTCGTTTAATCCAATCCAGTAGTGATCTGCCAGAAAACGTGTACTCTTTACATAAAGCACAGATCATGTATTCTTAGAATATTAAGGAATCTAGCAAAAGAGAGTTTTGTTTAAGCGATAGAAATTGATGCATATAATATTGCATGTATATGCATTGTGAGTCTAACTCCTGTTTAATGCACGCTACTCTGGAAATTTAACTATCCTTCAGCAATAATCTGGCTTTAATCGCCGCATTTAACATTTTGGTCATTTTTCTTGTGCATCATGCCTTGAATTATTTAACATTATATGTATAAAGTGCAAGTATCAGTGTTCTACGATACATTGCTTTACTGTTTTTGTTTGAAGAACATAAATCATATCGCCATTGAAACTTTACACTTTTCAGGATTACACAAGACCTCATTACAAAACTTTACTATTACCGATGAATTTGAATTTGTGCCACCATGTTCCTTTGGACCCACTGTCGCTTATAATAAATGCAAAATAAATGCAGACAAGAAATTATATTAGTGTAAACCTGAATTGTTCATCATTGTATCATTATCTGAAGACCTACAAGAGTAATTACCTGTATACATGTGGATTTGATACTTGTGAATAGTTTCTTACCGGTGTGTTTTGCGTGCGCTTGAGCAGATAAAAATGCCCCTTCAGCAGCTGTATTTACTGTTGCAAGCTGTGCACCAATCTGTTCACACAATAACTACAAATAAACATTCATTGTTATTTTGCGTGGAAGCAAAATTGAGTAACACCAATGGTGAAAAAGAGGAATGTTGATATTTGTCCATAGTCGTTTTGTATGTCATTATTGAACACCAACCGTCATTTCTGTAGAGTGACTTACCCATATAGCTAAGCATCAGAGCTAAACACAATACAGTAAAACCTCGATACTACAACCACCATTTGGGACTCCTTAACAACAGGTCTTAATATTGAGGTGGTCTTAATATTGAGGTTGAATAAAGAGCAAAACAGTGCAAATGGACTTGAACATTGTGTTCTTAATTTCGAGGTGGTCTTATTAGTGAGGTGGTCTTTTAGTTAGGTTTTACTGTACAATGATTCACAGCCGCTGATACAACGTACCTGGGTATGTTTATTATAAGCATGTTTGATGTGGATAAATTCACATCATCAGAAAGTGAGCTAAATTCAAAAGGTAACACAAATGTGGACGAAGACATAGACGTATTTGACAACGCCGATCAAGCTACGAGAATAGCTCTTCTATTATATTTTCAATCAAAAAATCTGTAACGTAATACCTTATTTCGGTAGAATGAATGCATTTTATTTCAAGATACTTGTTATTAATTTCTTCATCTCTGAGTTCATGCCTCTGTAGTGTTTGTTGTTTACCTATACTCGCTTCGAGAATTTTATAGTTTATAAATTTTCGAATTTTACAAAATATGATACGTTTGTTATACAAATTGTAATTCTAACGACAGCTCATTGTCTACCTCCGCTAGTGCATAGGCTTCCTTGTCGTGGCTGAAATGGTAACATTTTGTTCCTTGATTCACAAAGCCAGGTGGACAAATGCTTGCTGAAACAAAGCAGACAAAAATACTGTAAGTTGAAGCACATCACCAAGATGTCCAACTACATGTAATTATACAACAAAACGTACACAAATTGTTGCACCTACGAGTAGAGCTTCTTGAAAACAAACTGATATTTCGTGGTCTATTTACAAAAAGGAAAATATTTCGAACAAACTTATAATTTATATACTTTAAACATCTATGTGATGCCTTATATACATGTACGTACATCCGTGTATTAGTAGTTTTTCTATAATCATATTTAGTATGTTCAGGTTACCATAGTAAGAGTTGAAATCGGAAAAGAATAATGCACGGGGCAATAATTTCCTGAAAATTTCGATATTCTAGTGTATTTTGACTAAGTGTCATGGGAAAGTGAATGCAAATGTAACCTGCTAAAACCGGAAGGCTTTGAATAATGCAGTCACTGTATGTTACATGGTGAAATACGATGGTCAGGACATTATTAAAATCAGTGAAAATGAACACATGGTCATTATTTATTTAATTTCTTGAATCAATGATATCTTTCAATTATACAGAATACATTTTAAATGTTTTTTTTTGTTATGATTTGAGTAAAACAAACCATGATATTAATGTACTGTGTACTAAGAATACGAATTGCAAGAAAATGAAACAGTACAGCATTCTATAAAGGTTTCTTGCATGTCTTACATCCTGTTTGTTATTTTTATGACCGCCTAGAATGCGATTTTGCACTCATGGACAGACAACGGATGAGAAGCATGCCAGCAACACACTAAGAAACAATTAAATTGATAATACATATATTTTACATCAATAAAACCATTCAGCAAACATAACTATGATACTACCTACTTACCTACCAGCAGTACATGGACAGACAAAGTTACTAACACAAGTATCATTCTTAATTGAAATAATTCACGCAACAGTAATTATGAACTCGGCATAAATTACATTATCACCTCTTCAGATAACCCCGATGTATTTGGCTAGATATAATTGTAGGTCGCTTGTTAGTGTATAACTTTGTTCCGCTAGTGTGTTCAGTTAGTGCAATCATTACATGTATAACTGTGGTTCGCGGATTCGGTTAGCGAAAATCAGCAACTCGTTAAAAATACAGAATTGTGTTCTTGAAGTCAGTGGAAATCAGTATCTCATTTTAAAATGCAAAGTTCTTTTCTGCGAGTCAGTGCCATACAGTATATCATTCAAAAGTTGTGCTAGTTTCAATATGCCAGTGGAAATCAGTATCTCATTTTAAAATACAAAGATCTTTTCCGCAAGTCAGTGCTAATCACTATCTCATTCAAAAGTAGTGCTAGTTTCAATATGCCAGGAGAAATCTGTACCTCATTTTATAGTACACATCTATGTTTTAGCTGTCACTATGTACAGTCATTATATGACTCTGGCTGTTTATATGACTTGAAACCCAATTACAAAAAACTATCCACTTTGTTATTTGAAATCAACTTCATATAATCCCCAGGGACAACCTGAAACCGATTTGTATTACCAGTGCAAAGTTCATATTCCCCTCGCTGATAAAGTAATGCCCCGGTCACAACCGACCCTACAGCTAAGTGCGGCGGGTCTACGACGGATTTTGCAGAAAATCCGTGCGTTGGTGCACGCAGGAGCACGCAGGCCGCCACAGAAGGCTGTTTCTGCAGTTGGATACGTTTTTCGTGAACGCACGTGACACGTGCAGTCATCGCAAGGAGGAGCATGGAGCTGCACGTCCATCTTGCGTGACTGCAAGGTTTGTTACTGGTACCAGATGCATATTTATTCTGCGCTGGTTGCAAGATCACTGCACAACCAACGTACTTGCACTGTGCAAACGAGGCAAGGTGAAGGCACACCTTAAGGCAAACTTGCGCTTGCTGTAGAGCGGAAGTAAGGTCATCTTAGATTGGAGATAGAATTGGAGTCTGATATCCAATACCAGAAACGCCTCTTGAGTTCTCCTGTGGTGCCGACACAATCGATGGGGTAAGATCGGACCGGCATCCTCAAGACAGTGTTCTTGAAGCCGAAATGACCTCTTGTTGTTGTATATGCTTTTATTTATCGTCGCCACCGGTTTCCCACATGGGCGACGCCTCCGGAAGAATGTTAGTCATATTAGATTTGGAGGATAGTGCATGATACAGAAGATGCCCCAGTTCCAGAAGCACCCCTGGTTCTTTTACGTGCTCGATGTATAGCATCATACACGGGACCTCGGTTTTTAAAGTCTCGTCCGAAAGACTGTTAGTACGGTCAGTGATGGAGCGGGGAATCGAACCAGCGATCCCTGGATTACAAGTCCAGCGTTTTACCGCTGGACCACTGACCTCTTGTACTCGCCTAGTATGTATATATACACTCGAAAAATTCGCACGTAACTCGAGAAGGTCACGCACGAACTTCGTGCGAACATCGCATGGACTTCTTGCAGTCGTCTTAAGGAACCGAGCGGAGTCGTACACAGAAGTGCGGAGCCGCACCATGCTGTACGTCAGCTGCACGTCACCTGCACGGGGTTGTACATTAAACTTGCGGGTATTATGTAGGTATTTCGTGCGGACGCTGCAAGACACCCGCAAGGGCCCGTACGGCGAACGTAAGTTGCCTGTAGGATATATGTACAGTTGCTCCAGTCGTATCTGATCGCAAAGAACCGTAGAGATTTGCCCGCAACCCGACCGCAGCCGCGAATACGTACGTGCAACAAACCACACGGTGAGTTGTAACCGAGGCTTTAAATGTTTATTTGTTGTTACTGTTTTATGATGATTTTATTATAAATCTTATTAGTCGTTGTTTCTATGAAACTAGTATAAACTCCATTGATACATGCAGTAGAAAGAATGTTCGTTTCAATGTATATGGGAGTATAGTATTGAGAACATAATAAATATTTAATAATGTAGCATGTAATTGTCAAGAACGTAACATTTAACAAACACGTTATTATTGCATTATGAATTGTAGTTAGTGTATTGTTTACACTGTCCATTACAGTTCGTAACATATTGAACAATATACATAATCCACTTTAAATAAAACGGTCAGGGAAATGCTGATACATACAATAACAAGAACTTCCGAAAGGTGGCTTCTTATATACCTTAAACCAACCCAACCCGTTTCCTATCATGTATGGTCAACCCTTACATGGTCATTCGCGATGGACGGCCATTCTCATGCTGTGTTTGTGGTTTTGAATCCTTTCCAGAGACACTTGATCCGTTCCTATAACCCTTTAAATGGCCAGCCATTTCTGACTTATGAGACAACTACTTTCTGAGCATATTTACTTCACAAGTCATATTCTTTAATGCCAGGCATCAGTCCGGTATGTACACAGTAACCATTATTTAACTAGCTGGTGGCTCACCAAAAGGCCATATCGAAATGGACCCCTGCAGGGAGTTGAACCTTTGACTACTGCTCTCAAAGTGATGCATTACCCACTCGCACAGAGGAGACAGTGTATTTCTGAAAAGATTTTATTTTCTGTAAACTAGAATTGCTTCTGAACTGAACTTTAACCTTTCTGTCATTGTGATTTGTATGCCAAAATTCTATGTCCATAGCATCCTAGCATACTTATTTAGTTTGAACTTATTTATAGTTTTATATTGATTGTGAAACTAGTTCTATAACTTATGTGTCACTCTCTAAAACAGGGGATTTTAGTTTGCAGTTTAACTCTCACAAGTTTGGGGTAACACATTCTCTACAAAAGAGTGTTTTAAACTAAATTTTAGTTTCTTCATCTAATTTTGGTTGTGCAAATCAATTTTAATACTTTGAATTATGGAATTCTGTGTTAGTTTCTATAAGCATGTTGCAAATGTGTTGGCTTATGTAGCTGCATTAATAGTTGTTTAGTTACAGCGATGAACATTGTTGTTGGTATGTGGTGGATGAACATTGTTGTTGGTATGTGTTGATGCACATTGTTGTTGGTATGTGTGGATGAACATTGTTGTTGGTATGTGTGGATGAACATTGTTGTTGGTATGTGTGGATGAACATTGTTGTTGGTATGTGTGGATGAACATTGTTGTTGGTATGTGTGTATGAACATTGTTGTTGTATGTGTTGATGCACATTGTTGTTGGTATGTGTGGGATGAACATTAATTGCTGTCAGTATGGTGCCAGTATTACAGCCATACCTACAGAGGTATTGAAATATCTGCTGTGGAGACAAAAGTAGGATTTTTTCATGATATTTAAGACTGCGTAAGGTGTCACTACACACACGATGATACTGAGACTGTAAGGTGTCTGTACACAAACGATGATACTTAAGACAATGTAAGGTGTCATGCACACATACTGATACTTAGGACAATGTAAGGTGTCAGTACATACATCATTATACAAAGGACAATATAAAGAGTTTGTACGCACAGTGTAATACTTAGCTGATATAGAAGTTACGTTTACATAGACAAAAAGACGGAGGGAGGGAGCGAGAGAGAGAGAGAGAGAGAGAGAGAGAGAGAGAGAGAGAGAGGAGAGAGAGAGAGAGAGAGAGAGAGAGAGAGAGAGAGAGAGAGAGAAGAGAGGAGAGAGAGAGAGAGAGAGAGAGGAGAGAGAGAGAGAGAGAGAGAGAGAGAAGAGGAGAGAGAGAGAGTGAGAGAGAGAGAGAGAAGAGAGAGAGAGAGTAGAGAGAGAAGAGAGATCCACCACAGAGGGACTTAGTGTAGGCACTCCTGCCGTGATATAGAAACTTATTCATTAATATATAAACTCTGAGCTTCATTGCTTTAAGTTTTTATTTTTCATGTTCTTGTGGAATGTATATTGTAAATGAATATAGTTTTCATTAAAAGTAACAAACATGCATCCTATTGATACAGAAAAATACGTGTTGGTCATGCTCTCAGTCCTTAGCCGACAATTTCAGTCTGTCTGAAAATATATATAATTTTATATATGTACACACTATTTAGAATTATACATTTTAATGTAACAATAAAGAAGACTGCAAAGAAAATAATTTGTCATTGCTATGGAAGAGAAAGTCAAATGCGTAACTATATGAACTAACGCAAAAAGAAACTACGATTCTCGTTTACGTATTATATAAAAGTACACATGTACATTATGAAATCATTTCATTAACATAACATGCAACTACTGCATTCTATATAAATGCACAACTCTATAATGAAACACAATATATATATGATAGTTATGTCTTGAAAGGTCGTTATTAATGACTGACAGCATACGAAGGCTTTCTCGTCGTATATGTACCCTCAAACGAACCCAAACCGGGTCCTATCACGCCGTATATTATACACTCGAACCAACCAACCCGGGCACTATCACTCCGTATATACACACCCGAACCAACCCAATCCGGACTCTATCACGCCGTACATATACCCTCAAACCAACCCAACCCGGGCTAAAAACGTTCGCCTTTTCTTCAATAAACTTGGATTCGTCGTTATTTCGTCGGGAACAAAGTTGCTGAATTTGATTCCAATAGACGGATCAATGTGAACAAGTTCACATACCCATTGACGAACGTTGATGTCGAATATGTGTTGTTAAGATAGCAACACGGGTACACAAGGCGTGATTAAGTTTACAAGATCAGCGAGCCGTTTCAAACCGTTAGTAGGCTGGTGTGGTTGCTTGTCTGGTCAAGAGTTGCCGTCGATATTATACTTTGAGTGAAGTTGGTATATTATGGTCCTTGTAAGGCGTTGCCGGTACTTCATTTGTCCAGTGGCACCAACCATTGCCAAACAAGACACACAAACGTTAACGTTTCAACAACTTTCGTTCTGAGATAGCTCATATTGCGTTTCACAAGCTCTCTGTCTTTGACTTCTAAACAACCGGTGAATTTTGTTACTGATATTTTACAAAAATGTTCATCGTGTATAATTGCTACAGTACACAAAACGTCATAATTAACAGGGGCGTAGGTACCTATAGGCCGTGTCTACACTTCTTTTTGGAAAAATGAAATTGCCAAAAACTGCAATAAGATATTAAATGTATGTTTTTGATGCTATTGTAAGCATATTATAGGACTTAACGAAATACGTATACACCAAAACGCATCTCTGACGATATAGCTACAATTTTTCCGGGTGACCATGCCACCGGACCAGCCTAAACTTTGACTAGACCTACACATCAATTCAGCTAAGCTACGTCCCTGATTATAACAATTTAAAGATACAATGGAAATGAATTTTGTACAACGACACCCCCAATATCAATGTTTGGGCTTTATAAATATAACTAACATTTAAACGATATACTTGTAATTATCAAAACGATATTACAGAGCGATTGATGACCTTTGAATCAATTAAGTTGTATTCGGTAAACATGATTATAAGAATGCGAATCTTGCCTATCATCACTTATAGACGATATACATGTACGTGTTTGGCTGTAACCCCTTGACATTATCTTCAGCAACATATAAGGAAAGTTGTACTTCAGTATATATACCAAACACATGTAACTTTGTATTACCTAATTAATTAACAACGAACCAATAAGATTGATCGCTAGAACACAGTGGAATTAGCACATTGATAAAAAACACATAGTAGGAGAATTTGTTGAGTATCAACGCTGTATATATGTATCAGCTTTTCACAAAAGGTCAACCGTTCAAACTGTTTCCCTCCCTGGACAGTAATTGTTAAAATTAATTAAAACAGTCAAAAATGCTGAATTGCCATTTACATTGAGTACAGTAAACCCTCACTTAAAGACCACCTCAATAACAAGACATCCTAAAAACTATGAACACAATTGTCAAGTCCATTTTCACTGTTTTACTCTTTATTCAACCTCAATATTGAGACCACCTCAATATAAAGACCGTATTTTCAAGGGTCCGAATGATGGTCTTATTATTGAGGTTTTACTAGGTTATGATAAGAACACTTACTCATCGTATGTTTCACAGATATAAAAACGGGAATTCATGCATACATCATCTCCCCATTTACCGTCTTGCAACTTGATAACAACACAATTCTCTAACCCTGGATTCGAGTTATTGGGTTCGTGTGCCCCCCAGTTAGAAACGTTCGCTGACAGAGTATCTCCATTCGTGTGCCATCTCCATACACCTTCTTCTAAGATGTCGTTTAATCCGATCCAGTGGTGATCTGATCAGTATTTACACATTAAAACATATGTATCTTTATAAAAGGCTAAACTTATGCATTCTTTGAATATTTAGGAATCGAGTAAAAGAGACTTGCGTTAAGCTGATGACTACAATTCTATACGTTTATGTAATTCTGTTTCAATCTTACTCCAAGTGAATGCAAACTACTCTGGACATTTAACTATCCATTTTAAGCGCATTTAATATTCTTCTTGAGCCACATGCCTTGAATTATTTAACATTATGTGTATAAGGTGCAAGTATCAGTGTTTAACGATACATTGCTTTACTGTTATCGTTGTAAGAATATAAATCAAATCGCCACTGAAATTTACACATTTCAGGTTTACTCAAGACCTCATTACAGTCGGATGCTCCATTAAGCACTCCATGAATGTGAGTCACCGTGTTCCCTTCGGATCGCTAAGAAAATGTCATCGTATCAATAACTAAAGTAATACGAGTGTAATAGCCAGCATATTTGTGGATACGATTATTGTGAATGGTTTCTTACCTGTGTGTTTTATTAGTACTTGAGCCGATAAAAATGCACCTTCAGCAGCTGTATTTACTGTTGCAAGTTGTGCACCCATCTGCTTACAAACAAACTACAAAAACAAATTCATTGTTATTCTGCGTGAAATAAAAGTGGAGTAACATTCATATGAAAAAAAGCAATGTTATTACTTGATCAGCGTCGCTTTGTGTGTCACTATTCAACCCCATCTGTCATCTCTCAAGTGCTTTAGACACGCTGCTGAGCGTCCGAGCTACACATAATACAAATGATACACAACCTCTCGGAAAAAGTAACTGAATAAGTGCAAGCATGTTTCATGTGTATTCTTATTCCTGTAATAAGCGTTGCATTCCAGTTTTAAGGCAGTTGGGCATATACATACATTTTATCATGAAGTGAGCTTAACTGCAAAACAAATGTGGACGACGACAATTAAGCTACGATAATAGCTTTTAGTTTTTGTTATCAATCAAACAATCTGTAACGATATTATTTGATCCGTTATAATAGTTTCGTTATATTGAATGCATTGTATACTATGTGTTTGGATGTTTTGTTGGTATTCGCTTTAAGTTATTAATTCTTAGTCTGTGACCTGTTCTGCCCTCTTATTGTCTGCTCGGTGACATTGTCGTACACTTTCCATATACGTAGTTCATGCCTCTGTAGTGGTTGTTTATTGTATACCTTGTACGTGTTTTGAGCTATATTTATAGTTTATAAATTTCGAATTTGGTACATAAATAAGTATTCTAAAGACGGTTCATTGTCTACCTCCGCTAGAACATAGGATTCCTTGTCGTGGCTGAAATGGTAACATTGTGTTCCATGATGCACAAAGCCATCTGGACAGCTACTTGCTGAAAAACAGCAGACACAATACTTTAAGTTGAAACATATCAACAAGATGTCCAACTATATGTAACTATACAACAAAACGTACACAAATTGTTGCAGCTACCTCAAAGAGTTGCTTGAAAACAAACTGATATTCACCATGGCAAACAATATTTTCGAACAAATCTATAATTTATACACTTGATACATCTCCAATATGCCTCACATATGTACAACCGTACGTTAGTATTTGTGTATTTTCAGGTTACAACAGTAAAAACTGAATTGAACTCGGAAAAGAATAATGCATGGGGCAATAATTTCCTGACATATTCGACTTTTGAGTGTATTTGGACAAAGTATTCGGGGGAAAGTGAATACAGATGTAACCTACTGAAACCGGAAATACAAAACATATATTTTAAAACAAAGCAAGGGGTTTAAAATATGTTCATCGCATTTAAATATATATCACCCTTGGAACTGTGGTCGACTTGAATCCGTCCGGATTAGGACTCATGACCTGCTTTGATCACCTCGTTTGTGAGTATTTGCAGTCATTCGGCACTCTTTGATCGAACATACACGTTTAAAAGCATTACTTGAGACGTTGTTCCATTTAAGATGCAATTCAGTGGACGTTTTAGTCATGCACGCAATTTCGAGCATTCCTTTTCCTTCCATTATAATTATTCCATTAGGTCGCCAAAGGGTTCAAATTCCAGAGAAACAGTTGGCTTTGCGGGAACATTGATGTGGTTTTGCGCTAAAATTCTCCGACTATGGCCGCCGTATCTCATTTTTCACTCTCTTGGGCACACATAGAATGCGTATCATGCCAACAAAACACTAATAAAAAGGCAGCTACAAAGAAAACTTAAAGAACTTGTTCGTGCGAATCCGACTAAGCAAATGTACTAATTGTGAAGAACAAATATGCGCCAAAAGTATTTTCTTGTATATAATTGATAATGTTTTCGACATTATTCTCCTTCCCCGTATAATTCATAGCAAAGAATGGCGTGTCAAATGGCATCTGTCTTCTACCGACCGTTGTCGTGGAAATGCTTTTAGTAATAAACATAAAGTTTATGTAAAAATTGAACGGATTTTCAGAGACGCATGGACACGGACATGTGCACGAACTATGTATCATGGACCAATGGACAACCGGCCTAAAGATGCCAAGAAAGTATACCGTGCATAAATGAAGTGAACACGTTGGCGTTGATATACATGTAAACATAATACACTGTTTTCCACGACAGAATACACATGGCATATATTGCCGTATCTTCAAAAGACCTCCTTTGACAAATGCTAGTTCAACACACCTCTTTCAGACGTTTTCACAACGTTCTGATAACATTGATAAAGACATGATTGTAAAAACATACTTTTTACATCAATAACACAATTCGACAAGCATTAGTATGATACCATCTACTTACCTACCAGCAGCACATGTAGAGATAAAGTTACTAATACCAGTATCATTCTGAATAGAAATAATTCACGCGACTGTAATTATAAGCTCGGTGTGAATTATCTTATTGACCTCTTCAGATAACCCCGATATAAGTGTATGTCGCTTGTGTTCCGCTGGTCTGTTTAATTAGTCCAATTAGTGAACATATATACATGAGTCTTGGTCTTGATAAACATTAAGATTACAATGTAAAGCCGTTGCTTAAAACGCTAGTCTTGGATGTATTATTTTACATTGATGTATTAGATGAATATTAAGTTTCCCTTTCACCTTATAGGATTATTTGGACTGATATGTTCGTATTCCTTTCCTTTCCACAACTTCTTTGTAGGCAAATGGGTTCCCTTCCCTTTTTGTCCCTTGCTTCTACTCTCTTTAATCGATTTTGATAATCCGTCAAACAATATTCCTTCCCAGCCCCATTCCCAGCCCCATCCCCAAAAATGTTTGACGTTACACCTCCTCAACAACTTCTTTCATACTTATTAAAAAGAAAAAACAGTGCATTTTTTAACAGGTGACAAGATGCATGCTTAATTGATTGATTAAACATTTCATCAAAATTAAACTGCAAACATGTGGTGGTATTGAATACAATCAACTGATAGGGAAGACAATCGCTGCGAGGAGTTTGCAGTGTTGTGAGTCGAAATTATCAGCGTGTAAATGTCCGATATTCGGAACTCCACGGTTAATGATGTGTATTCTTGGTAGCAATACACTTTAACCTCTTGCCATTTCAAGCCACAATATATTTATTCGACACAGTCCTTTGAAGTGCTTCCGATTACCACATTTGACTCCTAAACATGTGAATTTATCAACCATTTCGATCGTGTCCCACCAAGCCAGACATCTTCAGTAATTTTTCTTCAGTTTTTGACACCTATAGTTTTTCATTCTGTAAATATTTGCATTATGCCAGTGTCAAGTACAAAATCAATCAACTGGAAATACAAATGTTCCATAACATAAAATGATTACAAAAAGATAGTAGACATTGCGTATGACATGCAACATCCACAGTGTTCAGATGCCCCAGAAGCAGAAGGCGAAATGAAAATATATACATACAAGTAAATATTAAGTAATAATGTAAACGTGTCAGAAAATACAATATCGTACTGGCTAATTGTCTTATACTTTGTAATCTGTATCTTTCGTACATACTCGTAGATTGTACGCTACGCTCAGTTTTGCCGAGCGTGACGTCATTTCACCTACTTTTAAAAAGTGCGAGATAATTTATGTACATAATTATTAGGTCGTTAGTATTGATAATAAATCGTCTATATATGTATAATTGGTTAATGTGATAACATCATTTGACGTAAACATATTATCTCATATCTGGTAATATATGAGTGTGCGAGTTTGCCCGTCTATTGAATATATGAGTGTCGGTGTGGTGAACTATATTCAACGTACGGAGTTCAATCTATTAATATGTATCAAACCGCCGATGTTTATTATTCTTATACATACATGTACTTACATCTGTGACTGTATAAGCGTTATCAGAAGCCCTTCAGGGGTAGCTGGTCAGACGTCCAATCAGAAAATATATAATATAAAACCCAATATTGTTTTTAAGTACTATTGTTCTATATATCTATATTGTACATGCATTATCCTGTGGTCAACGTATCTTATGTTATGGGAGTTGTCGCTCTTGAAAGATTATTTATCTTATTCCGTTTCGTAAATGCATAATTATTTGTACAAATCTAAATAAGAAATCTGTTCTGTTCTGTTGTTGTCCAACGTCGCGATAATTAACACACATGCTCAACAAATAGAAATTAAATTATTCTAATTAGTCGAAAACCATTGCCAGTAGGGTTTATTCGTAGCACATGATATGTATATAGTGTTTAAACTATTAAACTCAGGTGAGATTTACACACCTGTATATATGTATAGTTATGTGCACTACTGTCACTCATAAATAATATTCTTTATTTCCGTCCCATTGTTGTGTCCAACAAATTATATAAGAGAACACATAGGTTGAAACAATAACGAACACATTTAAGTGTTAAGTCGGATAAAGGTTCTATAACTGACTTACTTGGGAAAATTGTACTTTGATTAATTGTGAACATGCCATGTCTCATTTTTATTTTTTCTCGTCTCCCATTTGATTAAGTAAACAAGTATGTATAGAAAAGTCGAGCTACTGAATATATTAAAAATTCAACATCCGTTTGATACGAATGCAAATTATTTATATGACATAAATCATTTTAACATCTTACATAATTTCTTTTTGAATTCTACACACAAAAACTGAAATGTTTGCAATGAAATCTAATTTATTTGATGGGAAACGTATCACTTAATGTTGGCAATGAGCTAATTATAACCTATTTTTATATTTAGAACACGTTACTTTTATTTTGGGGCGTGAAATGTTATATTGGTAAACACGATTTTTTTTTACATTTTTCCGATTAGAAAGAAGTCTTTTACAGACCGCTGTTGTGTCGAAATAAAAGAAATATAATTGACACAATCAATCATTATAGAAATACGTCGTACCACTGTAAACACAAAAACCTCATTAATATATAGGTAAAAACCATAATATATATAACATCGCCATTGATTGCCATACTTTAGAATGATACATAAATCCTAATATATATCAAAGTAATAAATGCTTTGCATCCATCAAGCAAAAAAGGGTTATGGAATAAATAAACACATAGAAATTATTCTGAAATACAATTTCAAAGGAGTCACTATCTAGAAACTGTATCTATTCCCAAAGAACATTTTAAGTCATTTGTTTGCCACAATTATTCATTTGGCAACGAGTTTAAAAATCGAACACTTAAAGCTGTTAAACGGCTTTTGCTTTATATATCTACTGATGATTTGTGAAATGTACTTTACATTTTGGTAAAATAAGTATTTGGAAAATGATGAAACTGTAAAAAGATATGGAAGACTAGATTTGAGGTCACGAAAGTGTGATATTAGACGTTTACAATCATGGGTTAAATAGAAGTATGTATTATGACGTTGGGAAAAACTAGGTATAGTTTCCTGATGCATTTTCAGTCTGACCCTGTGTTCACAAATGGCTAACTGATCTAATATCGAGTTGGTCGTAAAATGTAAAATCACTATGTACAGTACGTTTCATTAGAGAGTTCACTCACCAAAACCTTTCTTACTAGCATTGTGAAAACTGTCAAAACTTATTTTTTTGTGGATGAATCAATTAATTATAATTTAAACTGACGGTGATCCAGGTCACAGCAATGTTCAATAATCGGTCTAAACTTACCACATAGAACCACATTCAAAAAAACATAATGTCAGATTTGAAACTGAAGTACATGATTGTATTAAGAAATAATATGCAAAATGTTCAAATCTATCTAATTTTACCAAAACGTTTAAAGCTTTGCACAACATTCTTCAGTTTGAAAGCACTATAAAGGATCGAGAACATAAGTACGCAAATGTTGTGAACACTCAAACAGAAGTGCTTGATTCGTATGGAATGGGATTAGGGTATTCAAGCATATGGTGATTGTGTACTTTGTATGTATCCTTACGAAAAGACTAAGTTGTGTAGGAAATGGAAAATAGTACTGCCGGTCGGAAAAACAAATTTGAGATTCAGGTGAGGCGTATGTTCTCAGGCTATAAAACAACACCATTATGATTCGCAACAAACTTAGGTGTTAGTGATACAGGCAAAGTGATTTTACTTGACTATGATAGTAAAAGTAGATATTTAGTTTTGGCTGAAATCAGATGTACTGTTTTTATATCAATGTATTATCCTTAGCTCGTCGTCTCTAATGTTAGGAAGTTGGCTAGAGGGAATTTTGTCCTTTACACTTTTCGTTCCAAGGCGGTACTTCAAATTTTTCGCATATTTATTTTTGTCATTATAATTGTTATAAATATAATTATTTCCATATCTCTTCTGGCTTTTGTGGTAAATGCGTGCGGTGTATGTGACAGATCCTGCTAAACCTCTGTATACTAGGGCTTACGTTTTATATTTGATAGCTCGACTAAACCTCCTCACACTGCGTAGCATACAAAGCCATAATCAGACCACCGATATAGCCTATTAATGCACGGGGTGATGAACTAATGAAATAATTCAAGCAATGTAATTATACATATTTATCATAATCAGACTTATGTCTGAAGTTCAGCTGTTACTGTAACTCCCAATCTAGATTTAACGATTCTTGAAACAGCCCATATACATGTCGGCGTACAATTGATTGTTGTTAACGTTGTTTCTTCAAGGCTGTTGCAAGTATTCTGAAAGTCATTTGCTTATTTTGTTTATATTGGACATTACGCCGTTGCTTAGTAGTATTACAATAACATACGGCGGTCAATTGACGTTACCATGGCTCATTTATTACCAGCCCATACTAGGAGACATGAAAATATATACATACATATAAACAATTACAGAGGCACAAGGGAAACACGACGCAAGCACAGATGATGCGTTAAAAATGAGTATACTTTTGGAGCAGCAAGCGGCGAAAACATTTTTTAAAATTTATGTCCCTGACTTGTTGTAGATAGCATTTCAACAGACGGACTCATTTTCTTACAAAACAACATAACAAATGTTTACGGCGGGACCTTAAAAATAGGACAGGATCAACGTTATTTTAGAAAGGCTGTTACTGCAGAAAATGTTACAGAGAACGCCACATAAAGACAATGCCTCTCATCACAGATGCCAATGAAACAACAGCCGACGGCACATTAGGGACTGAAGAGGTACTAGGGCAAACATGTATGGGAATGTCTGGTTGACTATCCAAAACAATAATGTAAAATTTAAGATGACACCCAGGTGGAAAATGGATTGAATGGATGGAATACACCACAGGACAAGTCAAGAAAGCCATTTGGTTTGGGCTGAAAGGGGAAGGGAGAAAATATACGTTTTGGTACGTTCTCTAAACAAAATTTCTAAGGATCAACTTTAATTTCAAAGCATTTGTTTTTTGTTATTTTGTCCAACTACGAACATAACATACACTATTGCTTATAACCATTTTGTATCAATGAAACATGGTTTAACAAAATGTAAAAAACATTGACATGACTGCTTAAAGCCGCGTTATATATGCTTTCATAAGATAACATGTTATAATTAACGTTAAAAATGACATTAATTATGTGTCGGCTGCCCAAAACTTTCAAAACCTAAAACACTGACACGAAAATCTCATGCACAAACCCCTGCTGGCGTCACCTATCGGATATATCCGACATTTATAAGGGAAATAAATTTGTCTCCTAATTTATTATTTTCAAACGTAGAAAATTACATTAGTTGATACACTGCAATTTGTGTTACCAATCAGCAATTTAATGCTCGACGGTTTTATTATTTTGGATGTGTTGTGATTTAAATGATAAATATTATAAATTACATTTTCTACATAAATGCTCATGATTTGATTACCTTAGATTGTATTCAATGCAATCCTTGCTTGTTAAAACTTACTGAATGCTAAAAGTGCATCTGTAAAATACTGTTTTTGTTGCAAAATAAGACCATCGTTGTAGCTTTAAGGTGGGGCATGGATAAAACTGTAATAGTTTTGTGAAAGAAGACGAGAGACGACATTGTGTCAATGTCGAAATTGCAGCAATATTGTATACAAATGACTTATATTTATAGGCACACATTAGTTTGACATTTGATGATGTATAATACATAGTCATTACAATACACAAATGAATAAAATTTATGAAGAAAACCTGAACCCCGATAAATAGTTGTAAGTGTTTGTAAACATATTTCATGCATGGCGTACGTAATGAATCTTGCACATTAAAAGTTATATAAAACAGTGTTAATGTAGTTTACATTACATCATTTGCCGCTTGACTAGCCTTCCATTAATTAATGACATATACTACTTATAAACAAGATCATTATTGCAAATTGTACATACGCACTGGTATATTTGATGTGTTCGTTTTCAATTCATATTGTATATAGTTGACTTTCAATCGTCCTCTATTCACTGTGCACGCACTGTGTGGGAATCATCAACATACAATATACACTAGCAAACAAAATGCAAACATGTTGAGCAGGTAAGGCCACATTCACAAATCGTGACTTCCCCAGGTAGATCTAGACAATAGAAAGGGAGGAGGCACATTCGGGAGCGGACGAAACACTCACCAGGAGGGAGGAGAAATCAAAGCCAGCACATGATTAAAAGTTTAAGGACATTTAACACCACCACATCAACAAAGGACTGAAACACATGAATATGAACGGAATAGGACTAAACAACGCAGACTTTTAAGGTAATACTATGGTCCAGATCATAGGAGCTGTCAGTTAAATACTGGGGCCTCCAAAATGTTGGCGGCATGCCAACTTCACACTTAAATCATAGTATTACCACCGACAAATTGTGTAACGCTTTATATACATTTCAAGTACATGTATTGTCGAAAGTAAATTTGAAGGTTTATTGCAAATTTCTGCAGTAAAATGTTATTTTCACCGGATTTCTGTGTATAACGATAGAAAAAAAACCATTAAAGTTACACATGTGAGCATATCCTGAACATCGTTGAATCATATACTATTATAAAAAACAAAACAATAATTGATTTCGCTCTAACTCTAACAAAACACAGCTCATTATCCTAATCTTCACTATTTTGACCGCAATATTACATTTTTAAGACAATATACAGAAAACTACATAAGAAAGTGCAGAAACATTGGCATACTTCACTGTCTAAGTTCATTCCAAAAAGATCGATAAATGCAAGTTAACGGTGGAAAGTGTGAAACATGCCCAAAGCTTGATCAAGAGGACGACATACATATCCTTTGCAAGATCAACTACTAGCAGTGGAGGAAACTTCATGAACGGGAAATTACGGGATTCCCATTTTCTACTTCCCGATCAGGAGATTTGTTACTACATTTAGATACTTAATTCCCGTACGGGAAGCTAAACGTCACATTGTGATGGTTTAAGAATTTGTGAGGGGGGAAACGTCCTTGTCGACCTAGACAGATTTGCCATTGGTTGTCTAAATTGTCTATTAGGAATGCATATCTATTTTTTCGCCGTTTAGATTTGTTAAAATTGTCTAAACCTTTACTTAATCTGGTGGTTAAGATTGCCATTGTTTTCAAAAGGTTTCCAGTTGACTCCCACACACAAACTAACTCCATTATTGTGAAAGACAAACAAGCGCTGGCTGATACAGTGACAAGCTCTCCGGACATTATGTATGATCTGCACAATCACTCCCCGCTGAGCCTGATTTGCACAAACTATGTATCACTGTTAACATATTGTTTTTTATGAAGTTAAAAATGGCTGCAAACCTTATTTACGGTTGACAAACATATACAACAAGTATGCCCAGTCAGGATTTTGAAAAAATACAAATGTTTACTGTTAGGTATTTGCCTGCGCTTTAGAGTACATCTGTATTCTTTTACTTAGATATGAGTCCTAGTAACACATAACCCCAACAAATATTAAGGCGAATATAAGCTATGTCTGAATGTATTGCACTATCAAGCTGTCGCATTTCATTTTATTTGTATAGGAGATCCATGCGTTTGTAAACATCCATTGAATTAACATTGATCATTCTTATTGAAAATCGGTGACTAAAGCTGATATTTTTTATCATAAATTCTAGTGATGAATCATGTGATTTATTTGCATATTATGGGTAAGGTTGACACAGTACTTAATGTTCACCTTTGCGATGACTGGATTTATTAAATAAAATGCTTTTTGCTATCGTCATTTCATACATTTCACGCTTCGATAATACTTTTTTGAAAGCCAATCACGGTGTGGGCATGCGCCGATAATGTTACTTCACCAAGGCGACATTCCTTGTAAAAAACAATAATTATCGTATTTATAAGCAGTCATTGCAACGCCCGGCTCATTTAACAAGAATATACGGAGTAAGACATATATTAGTGTTCCCTATCGTGCTTGTACGAGGTAAGAGTTTTACAACTTCTCAAATATGTATTAGTATTATTATTATACAACAAATTATGTAATACAGTTGTTGTTGTTTACTATGCTGTTGATACTTCGTGACTAATATCTTACTCAGGTTGTAGACCTGTGAGATTCTGGTATATGATTTAATCTGTTTCTTCTCATTCTTACCTCCAATCTTCATAGATATTTTTCATGTCATTTTGTGGCTTGGTTGATAATGGTTGAAAGTCTTACATTTATTTTTAAACAGTCAACGCATACTGTCTAGTTGTTTAACTTTGTAAATAAATGTTACTAAGCAAGTGATTTCGTATTTGACTTGTTACTTGGCCAAGGTCTGTCGTATTGGCACAATGCCTTCGGCTCAGTCTTTGGCCAAATAAAAAGGTCAATAAGAAATCACTTGATTAATGACAAGTTTATTAATTAACAATACAATATTGTACTTTTTGATTAACAATTTGCCGAATGTGTTTACCGTGACTGTTTTAAGTCGTGAACATAACGTCAGGTTACACCAAACAAAATGAAATACACTGATTATACAGTTTGGAAGGAACTATCTACATTCGACGAGCTAGACAAAATGGCTTGAATCTTATATAGGCCCTGTTTTTCCGTATTGGCTCTGGTTTTACCATTTATATGCACTGTTTATCTAAATATTACCCAATTTTGTCTCATATCAGCTGGGGAAATGGTTCAATATTTACGGCAATTTTAATCGGATTATTAGGCGGAACACAATTTTATATCACCAGAAATATTGTGTGTGATGAGTTTTCATTTCCAATAATTTGTATTGTTTCATGCAAATATTGCTGAACTATACACTAGTGGGGCGCGCCCCCAGTAAAATCATTTTATAAGTGATGGATTTTGCGCCTGTCAAAGGTGATTTCCTTAAGATGTTCTCATCCGTAGGGGATACCCATCCCGCACCCACCCCACCCGCGGCCCCAATGCTTAATACATTCCTATGCGCCTGATGTCTGAGTATGAATACGGAAATATACAGATATCCATAATTATAAGATTTTCAAATAAGCGAATCTGATTTATTGTAGCATTATATTTTATCATTATGATGTTTATAAACAGTCATTGCCGTTTTATAAGGCTTGAGCAAAACCCCAAAAAGTTCCTGGATCCGCCCCTGCTATATGTAGTTTCTAAATGCAAAACTTTTGGGATTTAATTAACATTGTAATGCAAATTATACAATTAATATTTCAAACCACAAATGATTTCTAGTGTCAATTTCAGATGACGACAATGTCTATACAAATAGTTGCCATGGTGTGCTTATTGTTGTGTTTTGTGGAATCGAAGAATCCAGATTGCGCGACCGTAAAATGTGCTGCATGTGATCAAAGAGGAGACAAAAGCTCGAAATGCTGTGGCCCATGCCCTGGTAACAACATTATTTTACCAATACGTTCATGTATAGAATCAATACTTTTGTAAGAAATTTGGGAGTCTATAAATAGTTCCCACATCTACAATATTTACCTCATTTGTCCATAATCATCCGCCATTTTGATAGGCAAAGCTAATAAACACTTATAGGAGTACTTCTCAAATATGTGATAACTCAGAAAGTACCTAGAGCTTGTAACAACCACTTTTTCTTCACCTTTCTGAGACAACTATCCCCATTATCATAATTAATTAATCATAGTTACTTTTTTTACATCTGATTATTCATTATTCATTATACCCCCTCTAAAAAGTCCTATCAATAAGTCAGAACAAGGGAGGTAAATATTGTAATCCTAAGAACCATATTTTGGTCCTAGAGATTAAGCGGGCCCACTTGCCTCTATTATTGTTAGAGGAGTCCTAAGTAGCGTAAACATAATTTAATCCATGGAGGATAGGTTTTATTAAAGTTCTCAATAATGTATGTACTTTGTCGAGTCAATAATTAGTGTATATTGCCAGTCTAACGTCAATTGACCAGGTCAACAATCATCAGTGGATTGGTGTTATCCTGGCTGGCGTTCAAACGGCCATGTGCCACGCCCAGGAAACATTTGTACTATCGATAGAGCAAGGAGGCGTTGTTAGAAACCTTAACTGGAAGAATATGAGAAATATATATACTCACTTAGTATTGTTCTTTTGTATAAGCTCCAAATATACATCATTAGTCAGTTAATGTGGCACAATATATGACAGCTAATGTTGAATACACTACTTTATTAGCACACCTGCTGTTTCAGATACATCGTCCTTGTAGTACGTATGTAGTGGTATGAACGACATCAGCTCGGTATGTCAGGAAGTTCTCCTGTCAAACAACATGAAATGTTATTATTTCAGCTAATCCAAAAGATTGCCCTACATTTGATGAATCATGGGCAGCTGGCATAGGCGTTATTACGTGTACTAGCGATACAGATTGTAAAGGCAGTGAGAAATGCTGTAACAACGTCTGCATGGATACGATGAGTAAGTAAAGGACTACATCCAGGAAGGCGTGAAATCTCAAACTCGTCGAAAAAGGCCTTTTGTCACTAATTGTATAACTACAATACCTGTTTTGATACATGCTGTCGGTCTTAATTATAAAATGATAGACCTCAAATCTATTTATTCAGTATTATTGTCATCAGACATAATTCAAGGAGCACGATAGTGTCTCACCTCTTGTTTATTGATTATCTGCTCATTAGCTCAGTCGGTAGAACATTCGACTATCCATCTTAGGATCGAATGTTCGAAAGCCGATTGTGACCTATTTTTTCCGTAACAATCTGACTGAAGATAAAAAGAACATACGCATTTGTCCTCAATTTCTGCTTTATGTGTGGAAGTTGTCAGTTGCTTCAGGAAGAGCAGCTTAGTATCGGTCGTTAAGCCAGAAACACTTGTTTGTGACCGCCTCTCATAACCGACACCCGTTAAAAATACGAGATAAAACTCCGACTTAACAACTTAATCATTTATACCAATAACTAATAAACACGTGTGTTTTTAAAATAGTCTTAGAATTTATCAGGGTTTAAATTAAAAATGCAACCAGATTTTGAAACAAAATAATTATTATTATAAACATAGAACATGTAAGTTTGTACTATATAGAGTTGGTATCATTTAGAATGCAGGTTGGTCAATGTACAATATGCATATTAGTGCATTATCTCCCTTCAAAGTAATCATAGTGTCTCACTAATTGTTTTTTAATTAGTATATATCTCTTTGTTTATGTTAGGAACTCTTTGGCAGGAAGTCTTTGTGTTAAATTATTTGATTTATTTCTTCCGTCTTACACTATGGACCATTAATTTTGTAGTTAAGCCAGGAGCCTGCCCTAAGCGTAAAGGAGACCAAGTTGGTATCTGTATTAATCAGTGTACAAATGATTATAATTGTACGGAGGAACAGAAATGCTGCAGCAACGGGTGTGGTAACGTCTGCACGGACCCGAGAGGTACAAGTATGCCGTTATGTTAGATATAATGTCAATGTAATAGTAGCTTGCTGTATAACAGCGTGATTATCGGTTAGAGATATGCTTCAAGTCATCCAACGTAAATCTATTATGACCATATGCGACAATCAGTAGTACCCAAACATTTATTTAAAAAACAATGTTAAATTGATTGAGAGTTTAATTTGAAGTTGTCTATATACACGCGAGCAAATATGCAGTATCTAGCCAAAGAGCATGGGACATTTGTGAATGTGTTAATTGCACCAGTTAGTATCAATATTCAAATAGCGATACAGTAATATGCAAAATGTATTTCATTATTAAAAGTACTATTTACTAAGTTAGGAACTTTGTAAAATCTAATTTCAGGTTCCGACTGCAAAGATCTACAGCAGTTGAACCAAGACTCTTGTACTCAATGCAAGTGTCATAAGAGTCAGCTCAATTGTTTTGCATACTCGTGTGCACTCTGTCCGTCTGGATCCGAGCCGACATATAAAAAGGGACAATGTTGTCCAGATTGCCAGAAAGTACCGGAAGTCTGAGATTGATATAATCAGTAAAATTTAGAACATCGTGATAGACTGATACACCTTGATACAATAATCAACAATAAATCCTTTTGTGCAAACACACACTGCGATGTATTTCTAGTTTCATTTATACACATTTTGTGACTAATGCTGTTATTAAAGTAGATACATAATTTGTTGAACATACGTCGTCCGAAATGTTATTCTTAACCTCACTAACTACATTTAGGTACGTTTAAACCGACGAGATGCACATTATTATGTAGAATAATTCTCGTCTCCCAACAACAGAGAAAATTAAAAGTTTTGCCTTTATGTACAATTTTTAAACTCTTTATTTTATCTGTGTAACATCGTAAAATCACACTCGTATTGACTATGTATATGAAAGTTTATGCAATAATTGTCATGCATATCTTCTGCTAAATTATATGCACCTGTCGTAATAAATCTACTTTAACGGATTTGAATTAGTGCCATGTATGTATGCATGAATGTATATGAATATGTATGTGTACCCATGTATGTCTTTACGTGTTCCTGAGAAGTCAGGTGCATAATGCCTTATTTCCTACACAAACTATCTCTCTAACTGTATAGTGTTACCGACATCCGTGGTTTATGGCAAGGTCAAGTAGTACAAGTTTACTTATCCACTCACAATATTTGACAACACGAACAGAGGTACACATCAAGGATCAAACCTCATTCATCAATGTCCACAAGTGGGTCATGTCGTGCACAGTAGATATGTATCTAGGTACTTAAGTTGCTTGTAAACAAAGGCAACCCCCCGGCACTAGAGTTCATTCTGGGAATATTGCATAGATACACACATGTATGGTTGACATTAACAATATATTTCTGCCCACGTGATTAGGTTACTGTATCACGATAACCCTTGGGCCAAAGTAACTGTCATAACATAAGATCACCTGGGCCCGTATTCATTATACATCTTAAGATAGTTCTTAAGTTTTTCCTCCTTACGTAAGGATAAAACATATTTTATCTTAAAGTTATTAAAACAAAACAATCATGTCCGATTATAACTGGGAAACAGCATGCCTGTGACACGCAAATCAACATTCAATTTTAGTCTTGAGTACTACTTAATGATCGTGTTTTAGTGGCAAGATGATATAGCCATTGGTCGCCGTTGAATGATCATCTTCACAAAGTGAAAGTTCATTCCGATCAAAACTTGCATTTGTCTGCATCACGTATTCACATGACATTTCAAAATGCACGTTTCAACTTGTATCGCCAATTCTGTCCGTACATTCCTTCAACCAGACACACCATTTCAAATGAACAAATTCATTGAGAAATAGTTCATAATAACAAGCAAATAAGCATTTTGTTCACAAAATCAATCTCCAACTCCGCTTGGTAAATTTTGACAAGCTTTCGTCAGGTAGATCGGGCAAGAATAGTCGCCCCTTACTGATATCAACACATATTATGGCATCAATGGATAAAATAACAATCACCGCATATGCTGGAACTTCTTGGTGACGAAATACAAGCAGCAAATTGTAGATTTCGAAAATACTAGCGCTTTTCTTATATAGAAGATAAAAGTTAAGACTGCTATTAAAGAGGTACCTTACAGTTAAGGAGAAAAATCAGCAATATCTTAAGATAATATGCTTGATGAATACCACTTCAGATTTTTCTTGAAATCTAAGGAAGAAATGCAAGAAAACTCTTAAATTTAATGAACATCTTAGGATTTAAGATAAATTATCAACTTAAGATGTACAGTCAAACCTATGTTAAAGACCACCAATTTATCTCCCATCAGACCATTTTCAATGATATTTAATCTGTTAATAGAGACCACCTGTAAACAAAGACCACATTTTGCTGTTCCCATGGGTGGTCTTTACAGACAGATTTGACTGTATATTGAACACGGCACTAGTTTGCTGATTACTACTGCAAGATAACAAAGTCATATGTCAATGATTAAATCGTTGTTGTTTGTTCACATGTCGCTAATCACTGGAATACGTCACACATTCCTGGAAAACGTCACACATTCCTGGAATACGTCACACATTCCTGGAATACGTCACACATTCCTAAACCTACACAATATATTATGATGACATGTATACTGTTTTGTCAGTGTAAAATGAATTGATGAACATGAAGCACTATAGTTCAATTTCGTGATCAGAGATATCATTGTACTTTTCACTGCAACACAAATCGTCGAAATATGCAAGAAAAGTATTTATTTATACAAGTAGAAACACATACATGCAATATAAATGCATGTACGTAACATCAATTCAGCTATATAGAAATGTGTTTAAATTGTTTGGTATAACTCTGAACACTCGTAAATCGTCATTGCTTAAAAATCACACACAATCCAATAAGTTTTAGTAATTGACCAGAAATAAAAACACACCCGTAACGTGTTACTTCAGACGTCAGTTGGACAAATTATGTATAACGACTATCTCTGGCTTTTTTATGATCATGATTCACTCTGTCGAGTGCGTTCTCCACTATCTGACGTAAAGCAAGTAGAATTGGAATATTCTCCTCTGTTGACGTTTCTAAGTCATCTTCATAATTAATCACGGGATGAATAGAGCCCATTAGGATGGAGAAAAGTTCACTGGCCTTCCTTACCGCTGTATGCACTTTGATACTTCGAAACATATTTGACGCATCTTTTTTAACTTCCTCACAAAGCAAATCCACTTGCGTCAGCACTAAAAGTCTTGAAATATCTGAGAAAGATAAATATGGCAATAGTGTTAACACAGTCGGTAGATCACTCTTATACAACTATGGAGGGCGTAGGTTCGCAAATCGTGTATATGTCGGTTACAATGTGATTGAATATACATGTAGCAAGTTATCCGTCCTCCAATTTTAATTCATGTTGTGAAGTTATTGATTGTTTGCGGATTCACACGCCATTACAGGTTTTGTAGTCAGAAAGACAGGTCATGTATATTAGACAGTACATGCATATAACTGATATACGATTGTAAAATTAACGCAACAACACATTATTTGCTCGTTTTGAATGTGTTGGTATTGCGGTTCTAATAGCATATGCATTTAACCAATAAGGAAATAGTGTTATTACTCAAAGCTGAAACCCGTTTAATAAATTAATTGCATGTTTTGTTCCATTCGGACGTCTGATTACTAATTAAATATATTAAAACATTATTATATCGCAAGTTAGGTAATCAAATAAGTTAAGGTCAATATAAAAATGACAGATAAATCCCATTCTTATTTAATACCACTGTATAAAGCTATGTACGTATAAAGTTATATATACTTCAGTGTTTCTCATATTTGTAACCATAGTTAAATACTTATTAATATTAAACTAATTTACACCTTTACTGGTACTCCAACACTTAAAATGTGTACCGTAAGGATTCAGTTGTTACGCCATATACAACTTTATATATATATTAATATATTTTGTGTACAATTCAATAGATAATGGACAGGCCCAAAATGCAACTCTACGATTTACTTTCAGCGCATATTTATTTAATAAGTCATACATTTGTGTGTCTAATAAAACATATTTGTATCGTTGAAATATGAAATGTCATAACAATATTTTTAATATATGTTGAAAACACGATGAGAAGGATCTATCATTGTCCGTGTGCACCCCTATTGAAATATCCGAACATTGTTGTTAAGAAATGGAACTGACCTCGTCGACTTATTTCTGAAAATACGATATACTTTAATTATACAAAGGAGACGGACAATAAAAGTCGAATATAGAGATATGGCGCTGTGGAAATTAGACCACACAATGTTTACCGCTGTGTGCTTCATGAGCTAAACGTATTGTTCTAATGGTCCTTAAGTGCAACTATGATTAACATGCGAACAAATTAGAATACGGAAATTTCACGTACCTGCACTTAAAATGTCTCGTTGAACACTTTTTATTTTCTGTGTAATACCGTCAAAAAATGCCCTGGCACTTAGAACAAACACAACACAATGTACTTTATCTGTGTACTTTGGTATTTTTATGTAATACTTGTCATCTTCTTTAATCGGACACTTGGCATCAAACTGTCAATAAACGTACATATTTATGTAAGCGTGAACATTTGTGTTTGCAAAGTTCTATTGAGTATTGAACGCGAAATTATATCAAGCGCACGATCACTTGGTCGATCCAAAAATGTACCAAGTAACAAACAAGACTAATTTTGATGCAAAGCATCAAAACGGCGGCACAAGTTTTAGGAAGCATGATATTGAAGATTTATTATTTTGTTTATCAATAAATAAGAAAGTATGATCATCACCAAGCCATAATTCTGGTAAGAATCATCCACAATTCATGACAATTGCCTAAATAGTCTTGGTACCAATCAATCATTTGTAGTTGTTTCGCGGGAAAATGCTGGTGCATCGATTTACACGAAACGAAGAAAAAAAACGATTACACGAAACGTAGATAGAACGAAACGGATCTAAAAATATACATGATTATAACTTCTAGTTTTACAGATCTAAAAGAACTATTGGGATATCAAAAGGGAAAAATATCCACTAAAAATGTCAAAACAACGTAATTAAAAGTTCAGTTCAACCATCAGCATTTGATCTCGAATGTACTGAATCCGTTTTACTGCCAATGCGTTATTTGAACAACAAATGCTATGACGTTTTCAACGACAATTTTCATTGGCTGAATTTTGTTTACATATTACCATCAGTACATAACTTATATGGGTCAAGTTAAGGCAATGTATATTGCATAGTTTGGTCACTGTATTTATATTTGTACATTATAAACTGCATTCATGAACTTATTAATATGGATTAACATTTTTTGTTTAACAATTTGCTTTTTTATAAGTACAATTTCAATTTGCGTGCACAGCATTAGGAACCATTTCCTGAACTTTGATGATGAATTGAGCGTAGTTGTGAAACGAAGCTATGTAATACACGATGCCTAACCGTTTTCGTGACTAGCTGTTGTAAATTCTTATAAGCATACGTAAAACATTTTTTAAAGCTTTTTATTAACGGTAAAAATACATTTTAAATATTTTGACATTTTTTTATTATCAATTAGTACACTTTTTTTATCTGTATAATTAGAATCACGTTTTGTAAGAACAATTTAAAAAAGCATAATACCAATGGCTTCTCCCATTTCGATTATGCAACTCCATGTACCTAGATTAAAAATTATTCAAATAGACGACGGCCTGAAGGCCGCCGTCAATGAATGTATTTTGTTGCATGATTATACATGATTGTTACGTTTCTATAAGTTTAGTGTATATAACCGTTATGTGTAGATTACCCCCATAACGATATTACCTCTGTTTAATATCAAGTACACGTGTTCGAAGCAGACAGGAATAAACATTTAAGTTATTTCATTTCCTATATTGTTTGGTACTTTACTTTTGTTATTACCATTTTGATATACAATGTATATATATATATCTTTTATTAAAGTCTCATTCTTGCATTTAACACAATATTTCATTAAAACAATGCATACATACTGTTAGCTTATTTGTAATACTGATATGTCTGTAATTGAGTTGCGAGTATGATAACGGTATGGTAGTGATTTTTGTGTTTGGTACGATCGATAGAAACATCAGTTGACAAAGAATGACCAGCTCTATTAAACTTCAAACTATTGCTTCATTTTACATCGGAAATCTACGTACTAGAACAACAGTTCTACACGAACAATGCACATATATATACGAGTCAAAAACACAGTGACTTTACTGAACTCTTAAATCTTAGTCTATACTTACGAGACTAATAATGAAACACTGAAATAGTGTTAAACAGTACTGTTTATCTGCCCATAAACATAGGCTCTACTGTAAAAAACGTATCTTTACACAGTTCTTTAATGATAAGGTATAATCAAAGTCTCAAAGTTATAATCAAAGTCTCAAAGTTATCTAATCTTTTAAGCGGAATTTGGATATTATTAGCGGAATCTGGCTGTTATTGGCGGATAATCTAAATTAACACAGCCAGTTTTGACTGATGAAAAGCTCCAGACTGATATTTAGTCATGTATATATAGACAACAGCGCTTTGATATCTAAATGATATTTGTCCCGCCATGAAACTTTCAAATGATGCATTGTCCAATCACGACACAGAGCGGATTCGAACAACCAATGAACTTGTTCCGCTAAACTAATAACTGTTAGTGTAATTTGAAATTGTTTAAAACATTTAAACATTAAGAATATTAAAATATAGTTTTTATATTTGAAATCTACATTTCATGACAATAATTATGATGCCAAACATGACATGATTATGAAATGAACAACATAATAAGTGAATTTAATAATTATGCAATAATATTGTTAATAATGTAATAAGAATATAAAGTACAACTATGAATCATAATCATTTCTCTCGAGTCCTTTAGCTTTGGACCCTAAAGCTGACGCAAGAATATGCATCATTTAAGGAAAGTTGTAACGTCCAATCAAGTGACACGTATGTTGGCAATAAAGGAACCGTGACAAGGTGTCACAAGACAGGCAGTATTATTTCCACGAACTATTTTGTGCGTGTTTTTTATATACAATCTGTTGGATAGAGACAACATACAAATAATTGCACACAAATAAGAAGACAAAAATTCAATTACATATATACACATGACATTGAAAATACATTGGCAGAACAGAAATTATATACAAAAAAGTGTACAATTTGTGCAAAGTATATAATAATACGCACGTAAGCAACACGTAAGCGAAAAATATAGAGCCTCACAATGTGAGCTAGCAACACCATGCTGTGTGCACCAATAATTAGTAAAATCCTCCACATTGAATATGAACCCTAAAAGTAGGAATGCACAATAATTCATTCATTAAGGAATTACACTATAGATATATGTAGTGGTGATATATATCCACTTTGCTCAGCAAGAAGATGAATGAAGAAAGGTTTTTGTAGAATTCTGGTAAACTTATAACTTTGCCAACTAGATAGACTTACTTATATGGGAACCTGGTGCAATTGCTATGTAAGGTCACTATCAAGAGTAATATTTGTCCAAATAAGTTTATGTATCGGAACTGAAAGCTAAGGTCTAGGTGGCAAATTAATTTTTTGTACTGCTCAAAGTACAATCATAAGGTAAACCAAAAATACAAAAAATGCAACCATGTACCATCTGATGCTTTACATTTTTAACATTTTACATAAGAATTATTTTGATTTATGTAATTCGTCAGTTTACAGTTGATAGATAATCAGACAGGATTGTATTAAGGCATATTTGTAACGTATAATGAAACGTGTGTTTTGTACTGTTTTGTCAGTGTAAAATGAATTGATGAATAAGAATCACTATAGTTCGATTTCTTGATCAGAAATATCGTTGTATATTTACTGCCACACAAATCGTCGAAATATGTATGAAAAGTATTCATTTATACAAGCAGAAACACACACATGTAATGTAAATGCATGTACGTAACATTAATCCAGTTATCTAGAAGTGTGTTCTGAACACTCGTAAATCTTGATTGCTTATAATCACACAAAATCCAATAAAATTCAGTTATTTACCAGAAATAAACACGCCCGTAACGCGTTACTTCAGACGTCAGTTGGACACATTATGTATAACGACTATCTCGGGCTTTTTTATGATCATGATTCACTCTGTCGTGTGTGTTCTCCACTATCTGACGTAAAGCAAGTAGAATAGGAATATTCTTCTCTGTTGACAGACTTATATCAACTTCATAATTAATCACGGGATGGATAGAGCCCATTGGGATGGAGAACATTTCACTGGCCTTCTTTACCGCTGTACGCACTTTGATACTTCGAAACATATTTGACGCATCTTCTTCAACTTCCTCACAAAGCAAATCCGCTTTCGTCAGCACTAGTATTCTTGAAATATCTGAGAAAGATAATATGGCAATACTGTAGATCACTCAAATACAAAAAAGGAAGGCGTAAGTTCGCACACCGTGTGTATGTCCGTTACAATGTGATTTTGAAATGGAACTGACCTCGTCGGCTCACTTCTGAACATATGGTATACTTTAATTTTACTATGGATATGTCCAACAACGGGACTGACAATACAATAGTTTTGCGAATATAGGGATATGGCGCTGTGGAAATTAGGCCACACAATGTTTACCGTTTTGTGCTTCATTGGGCAAAAACGATATTTTTCAATGGTCATATTAGGTTACTAAAGTGCAACTATGATTAACATCGAACGAATTAGAATATGGAAGTTTCACATACCTGCATCTGAAATGTCTCGTTGAACACTATTTATTTTCTGTGTAATAGTTCTTGAAATACCATCAAAAACTGCCCTGGCGCTTAGAACAAACACAACACAATGTACCTTATCTGCGTACGTTGGTTCTTTTATGTAATACTCGTTATCGTCTTTTATCGGATTACAGGGATCAAACTGTCAACAGAGATAAGTATGTACATTTTATGTAAGCGTGATCATTGGGGTTGCAAAGTTCTATATAGCGATCGACGCGATGTTATATTAAGGGCACGGTCAATTGGCCGATCAAAACAAAAAACAAAGTAACAATTGAATGTGAATTGTTCGCATTAATAATAGATGCTTTTTGCGGTTCTTTTAGTTTCATATGGATACCCGTTATGTGAGACCTTTATAGTGATGTACCTCTGGTTTAGCTCAAGTACAAGTTTTCGAAGCAGACAGGAATAAACATTTGTTTTAAAGTTATTTCATTTCCATATTGATTGGTACTTTACTTTTGTTATAACCATTTCGGTATATTTGTATAATTATGTTTTTGGACGTAGCTGTATAACATTTATTTGACATACATTCTAGACAAAATCATATGTTGTATAAAGCGCGATATTTAAATATGCAACAAATAAAACGGTTTGATTGGTTAATATTTTAAGCGGAGAGGCTTGAAACGGGGGGTCTCGAACAGATGATTAACTGTTTACCAAGTCTTAAACTAAATGGAAGAAGAAAGGTATTAATTAGATGATATGTGTAAGTGTTTAAACCAAAATTTACATTATTTCTTTCAATTTGATAGTATTCAGTAATTTATCGTTTAAAGATACTTCTTTTCCGTGGCGTTCCCCCTATGGCAAACTCAGTTCCGAAAGAGCGCAATTCGTGTCACAAATGTTTCAATTAATCCAAACAGATTATTGTGCAAAATGTTCAATAAAGCAATTAATTGCAAATTCTGTGTCTTCTGACAATATCCAATAGTTTATAGCAATAAATAACATTGCGTTTGTCAAATGTCTGAAGACAATTCATGCTAAACAACTGAATAACGCGGTAATCATTTGTATGTATAACGCAATCATTGATTCATTGTTTCTAATGGAAATCTTCTACCGTTTTGTAAATTTCTTTTTAACCTACCGCATGACATCATTGTATCTATGCCGTTTGTCTTAATTTCTTGAATAAGTTGCTTTTCTTCAACATTTCCCCAAACTATCAAGCATGTAAATGTTTAAGCAACAAACTAGGAAGGTTAAGGCCTAATACCGTGGATACCGTAGCTTCTGTCTGTGGTTCGACCGAACATTTACAAGAATGAAACATTCGAACATATAAATCAATAATTAATAAAATTCTTTGTCATGTTTTAACTCAAAGAATTTTATTAATTATTGATTTATATGTTCGAATGTTTCATTCCGTTTAGTGAATGAACATATATATTTGCTTATGATATGAAGGATTCTTTGTTTTTATTCAGACGTTTGTTTTATTTACAGCATTCGAATTGATCACAACTCTTTTGCTTGACGCTGATAAACGTTTACATTGAAGTGTGGTAGAATTGAAATCTCATCATCATAATAACAAATAGGTCTACTTTTAATCTGCATATTTTTTTGTTGCTAGCGAACAATTATAATCAACAGGGACGTAAAGCATGGTACCACTTCGGTATGTAATGCATGCTTGTCATTGAATAAGTAGCTTCTGTAGGACGTTATACAAAACACGTCTTAAAATAAAATGTGCCACTACCTTGTAGCCTTTCTTGATATGTCCTTTTAACAGATTAACTATATCGGTTTCATTAAAGCCTACTCTGAAATTATCTCCTTCTATTCCCATACAGTCCGCTATTTGGGCGCTTTTCAGCAGCGAATTGTCATCGTAGTGCTGAAACTATAAAGCATCACACACATTATTGGATTAACACGTATATCGCTGAGAAGACTTGATTCCGAAAACATCAACGTATGTCATTTTGAACATCCACAGCAAGGTTTAGACGTTTCCTGTGATTTTAGACGTTTTGTACATTTTCGCACGATTGAAATTCGCATAGGCAAAAGCAACTATGAATTCATCAAGCGACTATGTTAACATCAGTGAATAAACACGGTATGGTTGAGTGCAGAAAAAATGAATTTAAGTTTTACTGTCGGCTGCTCTTAACTGACAAAAACTTGTCAAGGAGAATGTAATATCGTGACGATATCAATGAAACGCAAATTAGCCTCACTACCTGTTTCCTCCCCTAAAAAGCTTGATGATGTTGCTGATGAGATATTCACACGATCACACTATCCTTATAACACATCAACATTAATTCAGTTTTATACACGTCTTCACATAGATAGTGATATCTATCTGTTATCAATAAGTATTGATATACAGCATATAAAGACATACCACTATAAAATCTTTAATTCCTATATACTTAAAAAATCAGATCAACATAATATTTCTTATAAATTAAATAAACCTATACGGAGTGCTGTAATTAATTATAATAATACCTCTGATAAAAATTCTGGTCAAAATGGAAGAAATTCTTGAGATTGTTCAAAATCTAAAATTCTATATAAACCTGCAGGTTATATAATCACAGGCAACCTTAAAATAATATCTGATGAAAGGGTTTAAAAAATCAATTTCAAAGGGTCCAAAATATAGATACATGTACCTTGACAAGATAGTTTTGTAAGTGTAAATAACATATTATTGACTCTCTGAATTATAACGCAAATAAATGGTGTAAAAGGGAACATGCAGATGTCAATGCCCTTACTTCAAGGAAAAAACAAACTATAAAAGGCATGGATCAAAGAATTATGGTGTAAAATCAAATCCAGCTATCTTGCCTAAAGATCCGAAAGTGTCCTTCTGTAGTATAAAAAAACAATTCAACAATTATAAAACAGCTTTGTACTTGTGCCAGCTGAATGCTTCCAACAATACAGTCATTATATGGCGGGTATATTACACGAAGACCTAAACAATGAACTAAACTATACTGTAGCATACAGTCGTAAAAACACGTAAGGCTAAACTTAGTGCTAATTCGAGCTTTACTCCTACTACAAAATTTTCTAAACTTCTCAATAGTTGTTTGACAGCTTTTAAGTTGAAGTTATAAAATACTGCAATAAACCTATTGAAATTCGAATATAAACATTTACTGGGGCATAAACAATTCTACGGAAGTTTTGAATACATTTCAGTATCTACATTTAAGAGCTACACGTATCTCTACTTATGATTTCGCCACTCTTTATACTTCACTTCCTAATGGCTTAATTAAACCAAACTTACACATTCAATCGTAAACACATTTGAAAACAATCAACATGTATATTTTGGCTGCAATGATGAAAGGGCATTATTCACTTCTAATATTTACAGTAACTTTACCATCTGGACATGTCAGGACGTTTGTGAAGTTCCTAATTTTTTACTGAATAATTTCTTTATTCATTTTGATAACTCAGTGTACCAACATAAAGTTTGCATTCCTATGGGAACTAACTGTGCTGCACTTATAGCCGACTTATTATTATTCTGTTATGAAAGAGACTTTATGGTATCCTTATCCAAAGAAAATCAGATGGATGTAATTGACGCTTTCAATAATACCTCCCGTTATTTAAACGATATTTTGAAAATGATTTGTTTAGAGCCTTTATAAATAAAATATATCCAACAATTATTAATTTGATATTTTAAGGCTATTTTATATTCTGATATTAATAATGTAGTTACTGGGAGCGAGGTCAGTTAAATGCAGCTTGTTCCTTCGTGCTGGACTAATTACAGTGTGTCTGTTGTTATGTACGTGATGGTTAATTGATTTTAATGATTAGTTACTGCCTACTTAGTCAATGTATGTATATATGTTGGATATCAATGACCATATAGCGATTAAGTGTGATGTAAGCTATCTGAAAATATCGATTTAAATTCCCTTTTCCTGTGCATATATAATATAGTGTTCAGGTTATTTCATGTCCAGTTTTGGCCTATTGGTGCCAGCTGTGTTCAATTGTCCTGTGATCTATTCCATCAATTAACCCCCCCCCCTCTCCTTCACTGTCCTCTTTGATTCTCCTAGTTATTCCTTATGGTCTGTCTGGTCATTCCATGTAACTCTGTTTCTTAACGTAGGTACCCTTTAACCTCATCAAGGGCCTTATGTTTTATGGAATGTTGTTTTTCCGGAGGTATGCTAAGGGAAGCACTGTATTGTGTATGTGGCGTTCCCTGTAGCAACATATTCTCTCTTTTTTAATCCAAGGCTATTTTTGCGCAAGGTTACAGAACTATCTGACAATACTGTTACATTTCCGGATATATCGGAGGAAGCTTGTATAATACATTTTAAAACCCTATTTACATCATATCCACAGCCTGGTACAAAGCTCAAATTAACATACTTCCCTTCCAGACGCAACATGTAAACAACCGATAATGTCAGAATATGCTACCAGAAATTGTTACTTCAAACACATGCGCCTATCAAATTATTTAGTAATGCTAAGTTTTGCATTTTATTTACTATCAGAACAACGTGTTACATTTTATTTATTTTTTTCAAAATTTCCTGCTGATCATTATACTAAAAATAAGTTAATGGAAACATGTCAAACAAGAAATATCTTGAAAACGATGGTCGGCGCAATTTTAAAGTTAAGATTTGTTATGCAACATAAAAAATTCCGAGCTGTTACGATTGCTGGTCACTCCGCATCCAAAATGGAGTTCGGTAGATTCACCGAAATGCAGTGGATTCGGTATGGTAACGTGCCCTTTATCAAAAGGGTTAACCTATCATAGTCAAGGTAACAGACGTTGTTCGGTTGAAGAGAAATTGCCTTGGTGGTTTACGTTATTTGGATTGATTGGTTTACACAACATTGATATGCAAATAGTAAACCCATGTTAGTACGGCTGTGCCAAAACCATTATTTATATTTGATGTTTTTCTATAGTCGAACAAAACTTTATTTACAAATAAACAATGCAAACAATAATACGTAGTTCGCAAAACGTTTCTGCGTAAAGAAAACTGTCACTGTTTTAAAGGCGTTTTCGTCATTAGTTTTAATCTATTTATATTAAGACACCAATGTGAAACCGAAGACTAGATACCCAAACAATATCTGCGTACAAAGTTAATATAGTAAACCCATGGAACGCATTAAAAAATACCTTCTAAAAATATAAGGAAACATCATAGATAAAAATGTCGAACTAGAATATAAAGTAAACACGATTGAGTCTGGAACACACTGATAAAGAACTATTTTTTTCTAGAATGATTTCCCAACATGTTAATCGATGCATTATACTTGCCTTGCATGTCATTGATTCCATTCCAGCTAAAACATTTCCAGTTGGAGCTAATTGGCACTTTCTTCCGATGCCCACTGATAAGCATGAATTAATGAAACTGGATTTGCCAGCGCCAACGGGTCCATATAGTAAAATTCTTGTTTTTTCCACGGGCTCTAGTTCCTCGATAGCCGATTTCGTCTCGTCCTGTAACTAAATAATGCATTCATATATGTATATATATATAATTGTCATATATGCAGAGTTTAAGAGGCCAAGGAGAAATTTATATGATATAACATATAACATCTTATATAACTCTTCATTATTTGGCGTTTTATGTTAATAATACGAAGTCATATAAACGTTTCAGAATATGTCATAAGCCTTTGTAGATTATGTATAATCAGCACTGTTGCCAAAAGTAACCGAGCGTGCGTGCCGACTGCTATCAAAATGTGTTCACCTTTACAAAATAAGTGTCTCTTCTGATGTAATAATTAAAATTTCATATTTAAGATGTAGGAGTGTCCTATATAGGTTTACATATTAAAACGTTCGAGCGTTCTACAAACAAGTGTCCTTACCCTCTCATGCTTGGGTAATACTCATTAGCGTTCTTCTAACGTACCGATGCTATCTTGACAACACCAATGTCTATCTATACTTGAGCTCAGTCGTATTTAAACATACAGTTTATTGCACAAAGCAACACTAGCGACTGCTTCCTGTTAATCTTAATCACCACTTACTTGTTTGCCAGTTGTTTGGCCCTGATCTCGCCATGGTTTGTCCGTCAATTGTTTTGGTCGTGGTGCTGTCTTGGATCCTAATAAATAAAACAGTAGTGATAGTTTATATACACATGATGCACGTAAACAGACAATGGGTGGCATAATTCGTATACCCAAAGCAGCATAACTCTTTTAGATATAACTATACACATATATTTTTTTGGGCGAAAATTTTGGATATTCAAGGGCCATAATTCCGAAGTGCCTGAGGCGATGTGGCTGGTTATCGAACTTAGCCGAGATATTATGCCCACAAACATTTTCACCAAGGATGGTAAATATCGGATGAAAACTCTTTGACAAAGAGAGCGGAAACAATGTGGACGCCGCCCGCCCGCCACGGGCGTATAAAAATAAGATCAAATAAAGGCGACAGATAAAAGTAGGTAATTATTAGATGTAAATACTTATGACAGGAAAACGAAATTTAATAAAATGCTTACAGAAATAGAAATAAAATATTACTTTATTACGATAACAAAACAAATATATGTCTGCACTAATTGATAGTATACTGTTCCAAGAAACGCCACATGCACATGCAAATGCCTCCCTACACAGACCCCCGAGACAACCAAACAGTCTGCAAAACAATTGGCACGGAGGAGGTGCAAGGGTACGAGCGTAAACATGTATTGGGTGCGAGGATAAACTAAGGGAAACAATTTTAACATCACGCAGCTTGTTAAGAAAGTCTGCAATTATAGACCAAAATGAGTGAAAGAACATTTGTATTGTATTAAGTGAAAGAACCGCACATTTCAACACTAATACCAGTAAAAATAATGGGGATTTTAATCGATTTAACAGCTACCTAACCGCACACTTAACCGCTACACGGTCATTGATTTACAACATAATTATACACATGCATTGACCAAGTAGGCAGTATCTAATCATTAAACGCAATTAGCAGTTGCACATAACCCAGCACAACGTAACAAAGCAGCATTATACCGAACTTGCTATCAGTAACTAAATTATTTATATATAAATGCGAAATAATCACAAACTCCTAAACAAATAACCTGATATAGAGGCACACATAAAAACTAGTATGTTATTAAATGGACATACTTTTAAATACTGGTGACTGGGAATTTAAAATAAAGACAAATAGAAATAAAATATTAAATGATATTTTTGAGAAAATAAGACAAATGTTCGATTACACTAATTCCTCAGTCATATTTCCACCGAGTAGGGGATATATGCACTAGCGATTATAACTCCGCGCTATTTTCTTCCGATGTATCTATCGATGCCTATAGGGGACCGTAGGATGTTGACGATTGTTTTACAAAGTCAGCTCGTAACCTTATAGCTAGAGCATCTATCCCGTAATTGGTGGACATGTGACTAGGGTATTAGGCATTGGAGAGGAATAGGTTGTACTATATGATAGTAGAACGGAGATAAAATAGTTCTTTTACTGGCAAAGAAGCGTTTCAGTTATGTTATGAAACAGTCACATACAAGCAAATGTTGCGTTTTTACCACTTGCCTGTACAATTTTTGATCAATACCACTTTGATCATATATCAGTGCTATTAAAATAAATATTAGTAATACTGTCATAACTTTACAGTATTTGTGTTGTTAAACATAATTACGGTCATCCATTTCCTACATTATTGTGATAAAACTTACAAATGTCATTACTTTTCTGTACAACTGTTGATAAATATAAATACTCACATTACATGTCTGTACAACTGTTGATATATATAAAACTTGCCATTACATGTCTGTACAACTGTTGATAAATATAAATACTGCCTTTACTTGTTTGTACAACTGTTGATAAATATAAATACTCCCATTGCATGCCTGTACAACTGATGATAAATATAAATACTGCCTTTAGTTGTCTGTATAACTGTTCATAACTATAACTACTGTCGTTACTTGTCCGTACAAATGTTGATAAATATAAATACTGCCTTTACTTGTTTGTACAACTGTTGATAAATATAAATACTGCCTTTAGTTGTCTGTACATCTGTTGATAAATATAACTACTGTCGTTACTTGTCTGTATTACGGTTGATAAATATAACTACTATCGTTACTTGTCTGTATTACTGTTGATAAATATAACTACTATCGTTACTTGTCTGTATTACGGTTGATAAATATAACTACTATCGTTACTTGTCTGTATTACGGTTGATAAATATAACTACTATCGTTACTTGTCTGTATTACGGTTGATAAATATAACTACTATCGTTACTTGTCTGTATTACGGTTGATAAATATAACTACTATCGTTACTTGTCTGTATTACGGTTGATAAATATAACTACTATCGTTACTTGTCTGTATTACGGTTGATAAATATAACTACTATCGTTACTTGTCTGTATTACTGTTGATAAATATAACTACTATCGTTACTTGTCTGTATTACGGTTGATAAATATAACTACTATCGTTACTTGTCTGTATTACGGTTGATAAATATAACTACTATCGTTACTTGTCTGTATTACGGTTGATAAATATAACTACTGTCGTTACTTGTCTGAATTACTGTTGATAAAAATAACTACTGTCGTTACTTGTCTGTATTACTGTTGATCAATATAACTACTATCGTTACTTGTCTGTACATCTGTTGATAAATATAACTACTGTCGTTACTTGTCTGTATTACTGTTGATAAATATAACTACTGTCGTTACTTGTCTGTATTACTGTTGATCAATATAACTACTATCGTTACTTGTCTGTACATCTGTTGATAAATATAACTACTGTCGTTACTTGTCTGTATTACTGTTGATAAATATAACTACTGTCGTTACTTGTCTGTATTACTGTTGATAAATATTACTATTGTCGTTACTTGTCTGTACAAATGTTGATACATATAACTACTGTCGTTTCTTATCTGTACAACTGTTGATAAATATAACTACTGTCGTTTCTTGTCTGTACAACTGTTTATTCAAATGTGTGTTTGTGTATATATTGTCTATCTGTTTATATTGTATACTATAGTCGCATGGAGCGAAAATACAATGCACACTATATCACGTGAACGAATTGCACATGGATAAAGGGGAAATTAACATACACCCAAACCAATAAAATAGAAATAATAACCGTACAGCGATGTACAGTCTTGGATCTGTCAGTAAAACAGTTGGGGTCTAAATCGATTTAACAGCTAGCTAACCTCACACTTAATCGCTATATGGTCATTGATTTCCAACACACACACACATAAAATGACTAAGTAGGCAGTAATTAACCATTAAAAACGTACATAGCACTGTGTGTAAAACAGCACGAACAAACACACAGGCGTATACTGACCTTGCACTCAGTAAACTATATTATTAAATCAGAATGCGAAATAACCACAAGATATTAAATGTAAATCGAATGTAAAGTCCGGAAAAATGTTGCATGTAAGCATGTTTTCTTGATTTGAACAATGTTAGATTATGTGCGATAATTGCATAATTATGTTCATCTGCCATAATTGATTTTGGATTGATTTATACAATCTGCAATTCTACTGAAACATTTTCCAAATTGATAACTAAAGTATCTAAAGTAAGAGGAATGCTTAGCAGATGAAGTTTGATAAGCTAATGCATTGAGTGTCTTTTGTTTTCAGAACTACTTCATAAATAGAGTCCTTTGATAAACATCTACTGATGTATGTACCAAAAAGTTATGCCTTAAGGTTAAGCACCATGTTGCAAATGATGTCGAGCTGGCTTGCAATGAGCTCCACATAGTCGCCACAATGGTAATTCAGTGTAAATACAGGTGTGCGTCAGTCCAATATGATTTTGTCCGAATTATTTCTGTGTATAATCAAACACGAACATATGTAGTTAAATAATATATATTGAGAAAAGTAAAACAAAATTACGACTGTACAAAATGAGGATTAAGTTGAGTTAATAAACAGCGCTTGAGAGATAAAGGTTTTCTTGTTTAAAGCCAAAATGACGTGATACGAAAGAAAAAAGCTTGGTGAAATCTAACTGATAGATATGCCTCAATGATCAGTACGTAATGCATAAAGAAAAGTTGTATAAAAGACGTACCATAATTTTAATAACTTTACGATTAATTGTGTTTACAATAAGTGTTTTATGATAAAGTGGTCAATGTCATGTAGTGTAAACTTGAATTGATTTTGGGATATAAATTAAGTTATCATAGCTAGAATTCTTATGGATTTTTGGTAATACTTGTAACTACCTACATTTTGTCATCTTTCTAAATAAGCCACTGACACCTCATTCAATTATATTGTGTAAACTTGATGGTTGTTGTTTTGAGACAGAGTTTCTAGTTGTGCTTGACAGTAATATATAGTATTGATGAGGAATTTCGCTGCAATAAAGTTCATGAACCGTTTACACTGTTATTGTTTTTAGTTTAACTTAGATGTAACTACTGTTTGTTTCTTTGCTTCGTGTGGCACTCATTGTCCTTCTATTGTCCGTCCGTCGTCTGTCTCAGATACCAGTACCAACTAGAGAACATCTGTCTGTCGGTATTGTTGTTTGAGGATTGAACTAGACACTAACTCAAATTATATAATCAACCGGGTTCCTCAACACATCAACGACATATTGCAGATTCTTAAATAATATGTGGGAGGGGAAATGTTAGTCTTGTTACTCTCAAACCCAACCCAGGTCCTCTGGATTATAAGTCTAGCGAGTGAAACACAAATCTAATGCAAAGTATTCGTTTAAAACGATATATGAACAATTGTAGACAATGAGTAAGCCACTATTTTCATCATGACATCTGATGAACGACATTTCGTCGAGTCCTTTTAATGTGATCACTTCATGTGTGTTAAATACTTCTTATAACATCCCCAGTAGTTAGAGATGTTATGAGAAGTTTTAACACACATGATTGTTCAAAATTGTTTCACCTCTTTCAAAACGTATCAGATTTTCTAAAATGGCAGTAAAAAAACTAAACATTATTTCAACAATTATAGGATTGGTCTTAACAGTAATTCAGCAGGTCAAATAAAAAGAAAAAAAAAGAAAACTTCTTAGAAGCTGATTGTCCATGTTTGATAGAATTCAACCGAATTAGTATCTGTATCTTATGAACCGTGATAGTTCAATTTATTCATCATATAATAGCTTTTGAGAGCCTGATCACTTTGCCTACACATACTCATTTTCTTTTAAAAGTATGTCTGCCTGTATTGTTTGAGCTATCAAACTGAAGTTAGCGAATCAGAACCCACTATAACCCTTAAGTTAGTGATACTGTTTGTTTTTTAAAACACAAGCCATCTATGTTTTATGTATATTTATTACTTACTTAGAGCGAGGTTTGAATGATCAAGCTCTAACACAGAAGACATGCATACTCTTTATTATGATCTGGATGACCCAACATATCCCTGTTATCAGGCAGATGAGTATGATATTTCAATGTGCTCTGCTCTGGTAGTAAATTATGTCATTTCTAATCGATAACTGGAAAATGAGAGTCTAATGCTGACTCACTTCATATAATAATGTATACAGTAATTGAGTTGGTAATGAGCAGTAGTCCTTCATTAAAAGATGAAAAAAAACGTGAAAAGTACTTGAATTTTAACTCAGAGGTTCTGCATGAACCATCATGAGAAGAATATTTGTAATGAAATATTTATTGGTACATAATTGTTCATAGGAATATAAGAAAAGCTATTTATAAGTAAAATGCATTGGAGCTAATCATGGTTTTAAATGCAGTTTGCATGTATGAGAGGCAATGGAGTATTAAAACCTCTGTTGAAAGATGTATATATAACCAATCATTGTGCTGAAACATAAGGTGTTTCTATGTTACAAGTATATTCTTGTCGAGCCCATATTGTGGCACGATAGCGGTAAGGTGTATGTGCACGTCCGTCCGCATTTCTTTTGCGCCGAACCATATTCTCTTCATTTCTTGACAAATAGATTGATTAAATATCGTTATAACTTGCCAAATAGTAATAATGATAATGTAAACTGTTCATTGGCGCCGCCCATGAGGGCGGGCCTTTAATGGAATCACGAATTTTTGGAGACTTTAGTAGGAGCATCTATTTATAAATTAATCTATTTTTTTATTGAGGGTTAAACTGCAGTAAATATTACACGTTACTTTTTGTATTTTTATGATTTAGAAATAAAATATGTTTAATGCATTTGTATTGTTGAATAAATGTCTTTTACCAAGTTAAATCGAGATGTTTATGATAAATACTTGCTGATCCCCGAAAAATAGGACGATTCTACATAAACAGCGTGTGTGTTAGGTGTCAAAGATAAAATAATAAAAAAATAATTATAAATATCTTCATTTTCCCTTTACTTAAATCAATATTAACACAGTGGTACTTGTAACGTGTATATTGATGCAAGTTACGGTGTTAAAAAGGAAATACACGCCAATGATAGTATGAAAATGGACTATTCCAAAACATTTTCCCGCCATTACGCTATTCCAAAACATTGTGCACCAGTTTTGCGGCGCCCTTGGATGCTTTGCATCAATGCATTTCTTGTATCTATCTTATATTAAAATAATGACTTATCGAAAGAATAGCAAATTACTAGTTTTCAAGATATTTCACTTGTAAGAGTCAAATGCCCCCAATGTGTTGTCTTATAAACACATTTTCAAGGGACACCATGGTATCCCAAATAAACTTTATTACACTCAAGACTTAACAATACACGGTTCAGGGTGAGTACTGTCAGTATGTCATTTTTAAGAACTCTTAATATTTTTTTATAATTTAACATACACTTTATTTGTAGGAAGTATGACACTTAAAAATACTGTACATGGTAGTTTTGCTTGACTCTTTGTCTCAAAAATGAAACCTTATCAACTTTGTTACAACACAGTCACATATATATTATACAGGCATTAAACAGATTCTAATTAATAACAAGAAATTGCTTTACAAAAAAATGAGGTGAACATTTGTTTACAAGTTCTTTCCACAGAAATAATGACTGATGGACAGACAGTGAAATTGAGATGTATCACATATGCATTACTCTTGACCCAAAGATCGTTAGTTTGAACCCCGCTGAGATGGATGGGATCACACTACGTAACAATCTCTAATTTAGACACAAATACAAAGAAAGCACTGTAAACTGTATTTGTAGGGGTATACATATACAAGGAAATGGTCAAGATAAGGAAAGAACATATGTTTATCGTACGGGTTGTCTGCTGTTGCAATATTATCGGGCCATTCTAAGGCAAACGCCGTCTTCATCTCTGCCCACGGTACATACACACAAGCTAGGTACAGGCGATGAGGGTCCTGGTTCATGGGATCCCTTTTAACATTTTGCGAGTATAGCAGTTATTAGCAATTTTAACGAGGGTGCCTTTCACCTCCTTCAAACATTAATTTTCTTTCATCATCCGTCATTTCGTCTATCATGTCCTGAATGCATAATTGCTCTTTAACAATGCTGTCCAATATCGCATACAACAAGCAAATTGGTTGAATTGATACCCTCCCCGAATAAGGCAAATAGAAATCAATAAGAAGATGTACAAATAAAATATTATGAAATACGTACATTTTAGGACAGGCATGACAATGCAAATATTAAAATCAGCTGAACAATTTGGCAGGGGGTCCAGGGAGCCACCGAAGCTCCTAAATGTTAAGCATCTAAGATTGCTTTAACTGTCGCAAAACTGCCCTTGCAAGCGTCTAATCATCCGCTAGTCCGTGGAAAATTATGAGTTTGTCGTCCCCCCTCGAAGAAGTGCGGTGTTTTGGCTATGTCATTTGATATGCATCATTCCCAGACCGATGGATGGACAGACAACCCCAAATCATATCAATCATATCCCTATGAAGGGAAAACAAAATGATATGACCAACCACTATTATATTGCTTTGGGTAGAACAAATATATATAACTCTTTATACAATTATTATGGCTGTTTGTAAGAAGAAAAGGGTTTTACCTCTCCATTGGATTCATGGGGCATTTGATATGCATCATTCCCATACCCATGACTATATTCGTATTTCAATGCATCGGACCAACCAGTACCAATATGTGGTTCCAAACTGATATTTCCATTTGAAAATAACAAGGGCCATAACTATGTCATACATTAGTCGATTGTAACAGCATTTTATATGAATCATTCCCATACTCATCTAGATATTTATAAAAAGTGTTAATGAAATTGTCCAACCAGTTCCAATATAATTTGTTGTGTTACCGGACGGAATTTTCCAATATAAAATGGCTAATTTAAAGAAACAAAGGGTCATTACTATGTCATACATAGGTGGATTGTAACCGCTTTTGATGTGCATCATTCTATATACTCATGACATTTCAAACCAGTACTCAGATATATATATATTTATTTCGGTAGTTGTGTATACATGGTACAAGGATAATTAAGACATGCAATAATATTATGTTAATAATTATGACATGTGCACACTATCCATGCCATACACAACAACACCTACATGTAGGATAGCACAAAACATAGTAAACTCTTATTTCCATTGTGGTCCTACATGTTGATGGCATGACAAAGAGAGGCATAACAATCTAATTAAATACTATCACAGAACAAGAAAATAAATATATCACAAAATGCCACATACCCAATAACATTATCACAAGATTATATACAATGAAAAACATTATTGCTAAAATATCACAGATTACTATATCTCATTACATACAATCTAATTCAAACATATTAGGTTTATGCACATATAGATCATACTTCCACATAAATAAGACAGAATATCAGGTGAGACAATTTAAAAACCCTCCCTTCCGAAATGGATACAAAATATCAGTATAAGTTTCCTTAAAATCAGGGTACTAAAGACATTAGTTTTGAATGTTTAAAAAATGTTTTTTAAAGCATCCTTAAATGCTGAAAGGGAGTTGATGTTCACAATACAATGGGGTAATTTATTCCACAGAGAACATCCTATATAGCAAAACGATTTTAATCAAAAACTTTTGACAGCGAAAGCACCTTTTGAACTGAGCCTTGTCTTATAACTATGAATACGGTCTTGAGAAATAAAATGTTCTCCCATGTAAGATGGTGCTAGTCCATTTTTAATTTTAAAAATCTGGTCGACTCGTTTATGGACAGGTAACCAGTTGACAGTTTTAAAATGATCAATATTTACATGACTGCTGCAGTCCAATCCAATTACAAATCTCAATAATTTATTTTGAGTTGTTTGGAACTTATTTCTCAGAGATTGAGACATGCTATAATACCATATAGAACAGGCATAGTCAAAGTGACACTGAATTAGTGACAAAACAATTAAACGTTTTGTGTGTTGAGTTAGATACTTTTTTTCACGGTATAAAAACTTCAGTGTGGCATTAGCCTTTTTGAGAATTGAACATGCCATAACATCAAAAGACAGAATTTGATATAGAGTAACACCCAGGTATTTAACAGAAGATGTAGACTTATTAGTTGAATCGTTGCATCAAGATTAGTAGTTGACTTTAGATTGCGTTTTGAACCGAATAAAATAGATTCAGTTTTACCTAGATGTAAGGACAATTTATTGTCAATCAGCCATTCATTTACAAGAGCAAGCTCTTATGATAACAATTTCTCAACATGAGACTTATCTTTACCTGAAACAAGAATAGCCGAGTCATCAGCATAAAGCAGAAGTTTTTTTTTTACTATGGCTGGCATGTCATTGACATATATTAAAAATAAAAGCGGTCCAAGTATAGACCCTTGTGGTACACCATATGTAATAGACACACTTTTAGAATGTGTCCCAGACACATCTACAAGCTGTTGTCTGTCTGAAAGATATGATTTAAACCATCGCAAAATATCATTACCAAGACCTAAGACTTGAAGTTTTAAATGTAAAATGGAGTGATCCACAGTGTCAAACGCCTTCTGTAAATCTGAAAGAATCATGCCAACAAAATTACCTTTGTCCATTTCAAGTCTAATATAATCAGTTAAATGGGTTAAACATGTATCGGTTGAGAAACCACTTCTAAATCCAGTCTGAAATTCATAAAATAGTCCAGTATCTTTAAAATGTGATTCGATCTGGTCATCGACAACTCGTTCGAAAAAGTTTGACAAAATGCTTAAAATAGAAACAGGTCGGTAATTACCAGCAGAAGTCTTATCATTTTTCTTATAAAGGGGAACAACTGTAGCAATTTTAAGATCATCGGGCACAGTTCCTTGTACTAAGGATTGATAAATTATATGAGTTAGATGACTAGCAATAAAAGATATGGCTCCGGAGGAAAAATTGTGGCTAACTGAAAGTAACAACTAGCCATAATTATACACAGGAAAAATATCAACAAAGCTCGTTTTAATGTGTACACACTGATTATAAACGTCTCTCTTTACGTTGCCGCACCGTATTATTCAAGTCACCTTATTCAAACGGCCTTCATCTAAACACTTTCTTTCTCACTGTTCATCCCTACGATGGCCTCTATCTTCCATACACTGCATATTGTACTGTCTTCATCACAGAGGCTGGTGACTAATATTGATTAAAACCTTTCCCATGAATCAACACATTTGTTTTTAGAACTTGCACCCGTCAATGGACGATCCTTTAAAAAGTTTGCTATGATCCATCAAGGGCTATTTTAAAGTATCTGCATGTTCATTCATGCAAATTCAGATGAAATTATCGTATAAACCCCTTATATAATAATACTTACTTCATGAGGGGCATTTTAACAAAATGGTGTAACGACTTACAACATAGACACAGTTAACTAATTAGGTATCTTCAAACTATTTTACAATGAACCCTTGTAGTAAATTAAATTTCGATATCAAGAATTTCGAATTACGTCAATATTTCTACGAACAAAATAATATTAAAGACGTCTTTGTGTGAACTGAATACCTGCGAAAACATCGTATAAATAACTTCTATTGAATAAAAACATGAAACTTATTTTGAAGTTGCCATCCCACACCTTGCCTAGATGGTTTGAATCCGGTGTAATGTCCTGTTGGGCTGGGAAACTATGTCCTAATAATTTCACACAGCATGCTGATATAGTTAATATCTCTGAAGCCTGCCAAACATCCCGTGAACATATTTACGATACGTTGCATGATGAAAAGCCCTCTTAGTGCCCTTGACCGTCTCCGTTTGAGAGTCTGCTGCAGATGTAATGTCAGTGGGTCAGTAATCACCAAGTTCATTCCATAGGAAACAAACAATGAAAATAACATTGTATCGTCTTTAAACAAATAAGGGTGATATTACCTTCTAAATACGGATTCTCTACAAGATATTACCTTGAGTATATTCTTAGATATTGTTCTCTGTTGTGGTTGTGCCATAATGACAGCCTGTAGGGAATTAAGGTTCCGGAATTCCGGGTTTAGGTAATATGTATATCTTGCGCTGTTCACACTTAATAGTAAATGACCCAGTCCAATAGGTTTACACACTTTTATTACATACATACGTATAATCCAATTACAACGTACCACAGAGTTAATACTATTGATAACTACGGTAAGTAAAAGTCCACACCTCTTACTAAATTCCAAACTTTGATCTCAAACTTTAATCTTACTGTTTTTCTATAACTTCTTGATGTTAACATGACTGGTTTCTCAGAGCTCCCAAGATCGACTCTGAACATTCCTTCGTGCGCGGATATTATCAGTATCTTTCTTACTGTATTTCGGGTGATTCTGACCAATCCCGAAAGCCATAACCTTATTCGCCAACCACGTCACTCACTAATTAACTGAGTGATGCGTAATTCTATCCTGTTTCTAACGGATAACCAAATGTTAACATAACACACTCATACCTACATCTGTATTAACCATAAACCTAAATACTTAAGAATCTCTCTCGGAGGCTAATAACCTGGCTACATCAATATGCTATGGCATTGGTGTTTTACGATACAATACAAAGTCCATTGTTCTCCATTTTGAAAATTTACTGGTAAAAATAACTTAAATAGCCTATTGTAGTATAAGATGTTGAAGTAATAAGTAAGAACCATGTACATATCGTGAATAAATGAAAATTACCGTCTTCAAACTTGCGAAACTGCGGTGTCATTACACGGCACAATGCGCCCCCATCCATATTAGAGGCCAACGGATGCGTACATGCCAAATACAAATGTATGTGGTAGTTATAAGGATTCAGACACCGGTTGCGGTCCTTGCTTTTGCTGTTGGCATCTAAATCTAAAATAAGCTAGTCCCATTAAGGACGATTGCTGGTTTCATGAAGCAAGGTCATTCCACAACTCATTCCGCTCCTAGTCAACCATTTGTTCAATTAGTTTCTGAAAAGGTATCCCATAATTGTTATTTACCCTAGCATGTACCAAATACATGATTACTACCCGTCTTGATATAACTAATGAACAAATTCATTATGCAACTCATACAAAACAAATTCTATGAACGCTAAAAAAATGATATTAACATTGAATTGTGGAACATGCATATAAAACAACAAGGTATTTCCAAGTGCTGATATAAAAAAAGCATTGGAGAACATAATTTATTGGCTTATCATTGTCAAAACTGTAAAATCTGCTTAAATGATCACACTGTCGTATAAGGTGCCAGTCACATAGCAGCACACAAAGCAAGCGTTATCTTGTACGAAGGTTGGTTTTGTAGTTCGGTGACATGCGGAAACTCATTTGAAACGTTGTGAGATGACCCCTCTGGCGTAATGATAATCAACAACACGCGCTGCGACGCACAGTAATTGAAAATATTGCTTTAAACCATAGGCATTTAAGTCTGCTGCAGATGTTAACACATTATCTGTTTACAGGCGACGACAATAAATTACCTGAACGATTACCTTCTCTATGTTGGTAGTGGATGACGTCATCGTGTATGTTTATGTTGCAGATCGATCATGTGACTCATCAGGTGCATGCTGGATGGACACTCCCTGGTATATTTAAACTGGAAAACCCCGATTGAGCAAACTCGCGAAGACGATTTAATCAGCTTATTTGCATTAACTTAAATAGTCACCATCTACAGCTTTCATTTACGTTTATGTTGATACGTCTACGCATATTTTGGAAATTACAGAATACAACGATTTGTAATCTATATAGAGTTCCGCACCTCTAAAATAATTGTAGGACAAAAATAACATTATGCATTGCCACATGTTGATTTTCCTTCTTTCTAACATATATTTGTATCATTGCTCTTGTTTGGAACATTAATATATCTTATAAGAAAGGTTCACTTCGTGTAACATTTAATTAAACTTGGTTAATGTATGCGTGTTACACTTTTGATAATTCATAGCATAATTCAGGCTCATCAGAAAGCAAAATATGTGATAAACTAGTGTTGTGCATTGTAAAATTACTCCACCCATCGTGTTAGATAGAGATATTTTGTTTGCTCTTAAACGTTCCGCTTCAGTCACATTCAACATGAATGAATGCACAATGTGTTATATTAGTTTAGTTCTCTTTGAGCTACACTGATTTTGAACTATCAACTCTGTTGAAAATTATATATCAACCCCACACCCAAAACACGCGCCAACGGCATACGCAGGTATCAATTAATAGCTTGAATGCCGTATATAGACAATGCATTCTCCTGAATAAATAATTTTGACAGCCATCTTCTTAATTGAAGTTAATGATATTAATAATAATAAAAATAATAATAATTAATATAGATTTTCATTAAATGCTTACCTAACAGATTTCCCATCGTTGTTGTTTTCGCGTAAATGTCCTGGTTAAAACAAAAATGATTAGTTATGTGTAGCTGTACAACGTTACTGACACTACCAATGACAATAAAGATAACATATATTTTTATGTTAACTTATCAGTCCTTACTCCAACTGAGATACACGTACTTGACACGAAAACGTGCATGTGACGGTTTGTCAATTTGTGCCTGTAGTATCAAACAATCACGCATGTGTACACTGTAAGGTGTATAGTCGTTTTATATATTCATACATTACGAAAACATACCCGAACAATATTTTGCTCGATCGCATATAAATCGTCAAGATTAAGAATTTCAAAACATCCTATGTAATTTGGTCATATGAGCCACTTCAAACTACATACCAGTTATGGTTCACTTTTGGTATGCACTTCACTTCAAATCGCTGAGTCGACGGCAAGTATCACGCAACTACAACTGCAACACAACTTCGTTCCATTGAACATGTGGCATTGTGAAATCCCATCCACTATTGAGGTTCCCAGTGAATGAAACCAAAACCCGAGTTAATGCAAAGCAATACACCGCAAAGCAATATAATTTATGCCAAATGAAGCTCATAAACACAGCTCATGAAGTTGAATGCCGTTTATACAAACATATCCTTTTTTGTGCGTATATCCGATTTTAGGATATCAAATTTGCCTGTTGCGCTTACAACATGGCGATCTATTGACACGATGATGCTAGATATCAATGGCAACATAACCACTCGCCACACCCCTCAGACCCGCCTCTGTAATATATCAATCCATACTAAAATTATCAGTACTTGTGTTCGATAGTAAGTACAAATGTAAACATTGCATCTATCTAGGCAACGGCTATTGACCGACCACATTTTTCTTGAATGTGAAGAAGGTCTATATAGAAATAATTTATAATGTATAATTTTTTATAATTACAGTATTGTATGACTACACTTCAATGAACGAGATAAGCCCCCTTCCAACCTTCACGATCTCCTCCCCGACCGACGCCGACCTGAAGATCGTGGAGCGTCTTGGGATGATCGGGGAGGTGATCGGGGTTGATCACCATCACTCGGGAAACGTCGGGATTGGTCGTAGCGGTGTCGGGAAGGCCTTTGGTTGGGTTCGACGTCGGGGTGGTCGTGATGAGGTCGGGACAGGTCGCAGCGAAGTCGTGAAGGATACTCTCCTTAAGCATCGGGCGCTTATTCCGATACCTTCACAATCACCCTCTGCTTTATAACTCCCGCACAACTGATATTTTTCTATATTTAGACAGGCGAGTCGACATGCGTCCACAGCCATTCAGCGAGCCGCTTACAACGCTTAGGACAGTAAACATGTGTAAATAAAGCTAGTGTGCATTGAATAGACACTTTACACTGTCATAGAAATGCCGCTGTGACTATGGAAATTGCTAGAAAAACTAAATGCATCAGCACCAGGAACACAGACCATTCCTTCCGGTCCTATTCCGGACACAGGTCATAACACTGATGAACTTTCTGAAGAATACTTATCTTCCATTTTCAATAGCGATGTAAACGATTAACCGGTTAACATGCGGTTATCGGTTAGTGAAAATCACTAATCGGTTAATCGTTTATTTTTATAAAAAACTTCTACTTTTCACTTTGAAAAAAAAATAAAAAATATATTTTCCAAGCATACAACATCGTATATATTTGACAAAATTGGTATTGGTAGGTCGTAGGTAGGTCGTAACGTGGTCAGGGATAACGTCGTAGCAAGTCGTAGTAGATCGTGGTAGATAGTAACATAGTCTTGATTTATCGTGACACGTCGTAGTGGCGTCGTACGACCTTGTTACGATCCACCACGATCATCGTGATGGATCGTAGCAAAGCCTTACGACTTTCCACGATGGTTGTACGACCGTCGTGAAAAGGTCTTGACACAGTCGGGTTAGGTCGTTTATTTTTTGTGAAATTTGCATAATCGCCACGACCAACGCCGATCTGAGCAACTTTGCAACGTTGACTTTGGTCGTGAGCAAGGTCGTGAAGGTGGGAAGGGGGCTATACATATCGTTCACATGACTGTTATATGAATATTAGCCTAGGTGAATAAGGTTGAACAGTATCGAGTGTACAATAATTTAAAACAACTAGAAGACATTCGGCCTGTTATTACCGTTGATGGGAAGCCTTACAGCCAAGTCGATAGCTCTACTTCCCACCCCATGAGGTTTTGACCTAACTCACTTGCGGATAACAGAGAGGGCTGTATTCTATGCTTGATGTTTATGTTAAGAGGAACATTATTTCGTTTCTTTCCTGTTTGATTAGTTCTAAAATGATGTTGTCGCATAATATGGCCGGAGCAAGAATCACTCTTTGCATTTGCGTTTTGGATAGCACCACCAGATCGCTGACCCGGGATAATCCGAAATAGACAACTGTTAATACGAAAACAAATTTGCCTCACACTTATTGTAAGGATATTGTGTTAGTCAATTGCCCATACCATTTAAAACAGACTTAGTCAGTGACGCCCGATTGTTATACTGCCTCCACGACAGCGTTCTAACCGTTTGCTTAATATGGTATTTTTTCGTAGAATAACGTACATGTTTAAAACGTAATTGAGACAATCGACATAAATGGTAAACGTCTTAGACGATAGGCCCTTTCCTAATTAAACCGGATAAAGGTAATTTATAACTAAAGCGGAATATTTCGAATGTATCAACCTTGTGTATACATTGTATCTAACCTAGTGTACGAATAACAAATACAGAAAATAAACAGACTTTCATGGAGTCCAACCAGAACTCTCCTGTTATCCAACCAGACTTTCATGGAGTCCAACCAGAACTCTCCTGTTATCCAACCAGACTTTCATGGAGTCCAACCAGAACTCTCCTGTTATCCAACCAGACTTTCATGGAGTCCAACCAGAACTCTCCTGTTATCCAACCAGACTTTCATGGAGTCCAACCAGAACTCTCCTGTTATCCAACCAGACTTTCATGGAGTCCAACCAGAACTCTCCTGTTATCCAACCAGACTTTCATGGAGTCCAACCAGAACTCTCCTGTTATCCAACCAGTACTTTCATGGAGTCTAACCAGTACTTTTCTGGAGTCTAACCATAACTTTTCTGGAGGATAACCAGTTTTTCTAAAATATATTAAAGAGACTTAGATTCAATCGCTAAAGCTGTGTTAGATAAAGTTCTCACGCTTAAAATTTTGAGTGTCAGTAAGTAGAGAGGACCCATCTGACGAGATTGGTGTGATAGTGTAACAATTTGTGCAAAATCAAATGCGTAGTGCTTGATTGTTGGTGCGGTGTTGGGCAGTGTTGACTGTATTGCTTCCGTAGTCTTTCTTGAGTAGGAGCAAATACAATTCTCGCCCAGCTTTGTGCTTCATACAGATGTGTCTGTATCTCTGTTGTAACATCGAGCTTTTCAACGTCTGTAATGGCATCCAAGATTCTCTTCCTAAATTTCTCACATGTCGCACAAACATCGTGACGAGGGAATGTTATTACTATATGTGGGACACAGGACTGTGACCAACCATTTTCCGAAGAAAAAGTGCGTAAACAATTAACTACTCGCATAAAACGTCATAAATTGGATAGCATATACTGTTTTCTTACCGGTGTTGTCATGCTTTATATTTACTGTCATGATAATTAACCAGTTAAACTTCATGAATTTCATGAATTTATTTTCATGAATTCACGATTGCGATTTTAACTTTAAGAATTCATGATTTTATCATCATGAATAATGAATTCAAGATGTTAAAATCATGGTTTCGTTTAGTTGAATTTGTTCATTTGAAATCGTGAATTTGCGAATTTTGAAGCTGAAATTTCACCACCAGGCTTTCGTATGTTCATTTTAAAATGCTAATAAATATCATATAGATCTACTTCGATGGTTTTAAATGTGTTCGCTTTTATATTGGTTATCATGACAGTTTTTTACAGAAACAATTATAAGTTTTGCCATACATCATACTATATAGTCAGTAGCGTAGCTGCCGTTACGCACAACACGCCCATGCATACAATTCGTCATTGGAATAAAAAGTATTATAGAGGCTAAAATTAAATAACAACTGAGGGGTAATGAGGGTGAAGCGTTTGCAGGCCGTTTATTTTGAATTGGTGAGACGATAAAAGCCCATAAAGCATCGTTTACCTTATATTTGAACGAACGCGTTTTATTCCCTGCAGTAAACAAAATCAGTTATACAAGCCAGTTGGTGAGTTGTTTATCTTATTTATGTAGATAAAATAAAAAAATTAACAGCAAGATTGGAACGTGTCTATGATTTGATTTGTTCTAAACCATTATTACAGAAGAATTTATAGAAGAATTTATTTCAAGAATCCAGAAGGTCATAGACCCATGAGGAAATACAAAATACAATATATATACACATGCATATATGCATATAAACATATACCTACACACACTCACACACACATACACATGCTCACATATACTTTCTAGCTCTACCTATCTGTCTATCTATCTATATGCATCTCTCTTTCTATATCTATCTTTCTCGCTACCACCACTCTCTCTGTCTCTCTCTATCTCTTTCTACATACTATGTATCAACAGATAAACACATGTTCATGGTTCATAAATTACATATTCATGTTTATATAAACAAAGATGTACACATACTGTGTATGTCAAAACACGTTAGAAAGTTTCAATCAGATAAATAATTTTCATGGTATACTTATACAAAAAGTTATGTATACATAATCTAAGACATCTATTTGGTACACATACTATGTACAATGAAACACAACAGTAATTATCAACATATCAACAATCAAATATTCATAGTACAAGACATATCTATACACGTTTATATCAACATAATGAACCATTACAAATTAATCCCCATGTATAACACATCCTACCGAAAACGAAATGTAGGATATAATGGACAGGGATTACATACAAAACGGTAATGTCATAGTACCGGTTATACATGTACAATATAAAACAATTCAAATGGTAAAATAGTGTCAATTGTGTGATTCTTAAATTTGCTGATGTCGATATAGGAATGCTTCATGAATAAAGGTGCTTAGCTTAATCAAAATTTTCTTATTTTCTGTTGTTAATAGTTCAATGAATTTCAACATATTAGGATGCCTCCAGTAATAACTTGGTAAGTATTTTCTACGTATATAAGTGAACCGTCTGCATTCTAAAACAAAATGATATTCATCTTCTAATAATGAGCATTGATTACAAAGTCGTTCCGATATAGGAGTAATATGTGGTTTAGACCATCTACCTGTTTCTATGCTCAGTCTGTGAGATGAAACTCTCAATCTAGTTAAGCTGATTACATGTATTACGTCTAAATGCGAGCTCATGAGAGTCCAAGTCTTAAGTAAGTATTTGTCAATAGTTTAAACTTATTTAACGTTGGTAAAATGTGGGAAGCGAACTAAATGATACAAGACGCAAGAATCTTTACTTTAAATTGGGTATATATTAACAAATAACATTAGCTCAGTGAGCTATTTTCCGACAAAATGGTAAGGTAAATCGGTAATTTACGTTATTATATAATGTACACTTTCATATAATGTATTAGCACGTATACATATTAAATAATCCTAACCTAAATATATATTACTAGGTATTGAAATTAACCGTCGAAATAGTCGCCGACATTTTCCGTGAAAACAGGCAGAAACAACCTGTGATGCAGCTGAATTTTCCCGCGAATGCCAACGGTGGCGACACAAGACTTAGTGGCAGCTGGATCCATCCGCAGAATATGATTCTCTTGAGAATAGCTTAATTGTCAGTAGCATCCAAATATGCATTCTCAAACATACGAATGTGTATGTCAGTGCTGCTGGTTATGCCGTCGTCAACCGCTACTACGACGGCGCGATCATTCTCAACAATGAGGAGGTTAAAAACAATTAAGAAGTCGTATAGAAGTTTGTTTCATGTTGTAAATATTTCGCAATTAAAGTAAAACCTTCTTAAAATGTTTAAATGCATTTGCGTTTTTTTTTCGTTTAACCTTTTTTAATGTGCACTTTGAGTTTCGTACGAATTCGTTTCAGAATTGATGCTGCAATGGTTTGACAATTTAAATAGTACAGGCTTATATGGTGAGGATATGAGATATATACTGAGATATGAATAATTAGCTATTTGCTATACAAATAGGTTCCTCTCCTATGAAAACTTCAACTGCCTCTTTGAACCCCAGTTGTATACATGTGTATGTGTATGTTTGCTTTATTCAAATCGTGTATAGCATCTACTTAGGTCAACTTTATTGCCAGATCAAAAAACAGTATCAATAAATATTTGTATTTGATGACAAATTTACTAAAGAAAAGCTCGCGTTCCTCTTACGCAAGGTTGTAGTAGATTGGTAACCCAAACCGAACGTACCAATCTCTAACGTACTATGCGAGTCCAAGTTTATTTTCGTTTGCAGATAACATCCGTCCTGAAATATGTGCTAAATTAGATATAAGTAGATTTCACATTTCTCTAGCTTTTTATTATATATTATCTAGATCTCTAATAATAACTGTTAAAACTAATCGTTGGCTAGTTATTTTCATCTGGACACTATTACCTGGTACAGATGGTGATGTCATGTGTTTGTTGATTCATATTCTGTACTCCATCTTTGTACTTCAAGATTAATGTGTTATTGGTAATTTTGTCTTATTAAAATAGATTGTGAATACAATAATTCTTCGATACTGTAAACTGTTTTATATAGTGCTTTAATCATCGGCGGTCATATGGGTGGGAAACATATGAAACAAGAGATCATTGAGCAGGCGCGTAGGAAGGTATTGAGCATTGGGGCCGCGGATGGGATGGGTGCGGGAGGGGTATCCCCTCGCGATGAGAATTGTTTTAGGAAATCACCTTTCTCAGACGCAAAAAACATCACTTTAAAAATGATATTTGTTTACTGCTTGTAAGTTATTTCATTTATTCATACCACGGATATGTTTATAAGTCCGTGTTCATACATATATGCAATTTTGTAAAAGACATGGGACTCAGTCAGTTAAGGATATATTTTGAAACATTTCAGTCGCATTTTAAATCATGTATTTATTCAGGCACACGAAAGCTATGTTAACATTGATATATAGCCTATCGTCATCATGAGCACATGCAAATTCACGAAAACAATACGTGCAATACTTCTCAAAACACAAGTGCAACAGATGTGTTATCTACAAGGTTAAAAAACAAATGAGTAAATTAGCATATGTCGTATTTTATTATACAATAATCACATTCGGTGGTAATTTGATAGTTCCGCGTCAACGCATATTTATAACTTTCCAAACACTGCAATGCGATGGTCCATGTTATTAACAAACCAAAATAAATATACTTGTCACCTGGTTAGTATGCCTCCCTTCATGCCTTCATTAATCCGCCGACTGATTGCAGTCAGTACTAGCGACAGTCCCTGTCTGGTAGTGATGATTAAACTTTGTCATTTGTATTAAATGTCTTGTATGAATGCCAATACAATTTGTGACTGTTTTTTATTAGTTTAAGATACAGACGAGAAATAGGGGTCATTAATGTCCACAGCCCATTGTCGTTGCGAGTCAAAATATTGGGGCCGCGATCGCGGCTCCTGCGGCCACAGCTCCTACGTGCATGTTGAGAGCATGTATAATTCATCCGCTGCTGTCATACATTAATGATTAAAAATACTTCAAATTCAAAACATAAATATGTAAACAGTTTAGTGGACATTTTAATGCAGAAGAACGGTGAACCAGTAACCAAGTAGTCGAGGAAGCTGTACGAGACAATTCAATGGAACGGTAATTGCGCGTTAACAATTAGGACGTCTTCATGACGCCAAACTTTGTCGTTTTTGACGTGACGTCATTTTGACCACTAGGTCGGAAATCTCACGACACGGCTCAAATTTTATTATATTATATCATTTCGCCTTGTAGCAATGCACCTTGGCTACGAGAGGCCGTTTAATACGAAGAATATAAAGAAGTTTGATACATATTAACATATAACCAATGTTTTCATAATGTATATCAGGTCAGATTAAAAACCAGAGATAAAATTTCATTTTTGAATGTAAAAAGCTCTGGAAAACTGTACCTGTGTCTTTATATTATTACCATTGTTACAAACAGAATCAACATATTTCTAAAATTGAAAGATTACCGTTGACTTTGTAAATTTCATATTAAACATCCTTTAGAATTATAATAAAAGCGAGATTATCTAACCGTTTTCATATCTAAGGTAAATCCATATTTTTATTTTGCCGTACTGATATCAACGGAATAAAATTGATAATCATTCAATTTGTGAACTTGAATGACGTGTTAAATGCTCCGGTGCATGCTAGAACTGATTAACTTTTCACCCGTTTACCCGATACCCGGTCAAACAAAATGGACAACGTGTCGCATAAACAAGTAGCCATTGGTCAGTTATCCCATTGTATCTTACTAAAACGGTTTATTCAACCGCTACGGTGCCGACATAACTTTTCCGCTAAACTTTCGAAAAGTAAAACGTCAACCCTATTGTACGAATAACAAATACACAATATATATTACACCTTGACTATGAAAGTATGAACAAATAGAGAAAAAATGAACAATCTATGAAACATCTTTACTAAACAAAAAAAAATGAGATTGTGGTCTAGACATCTAAGAACGATGCTTTGGATTGCATGTTAACTATGTAACATGATAAACAATTACATTTATAGGGATTTCGAAACATTTAACCTTTTTTCTCACGAATCTGCAACATGCATGACTTTTCCAATGCGGTTTTCCAACGTCCATGCCTTTTAAAACATCTATCATTGTTTGCAGCAGCGCAAACACCACCAGCTCTTAATGAATGTAAGCCTATATTAAGTTTTGGAGCAACCTCTTTAAATAATGCTAAAACGCATTCCCTGGTTCTTGTATGGCTTATTTTTAACCAGGTTTTCAACGGGTGTATTGACATCAAACTTGGTGTATAGTTGTTGCATATATATATAATATATCTAAGTGTGAGTGTGTGTATGCATGTATCACCTATGACACCTTTGCAGCATTGATGATCATCATGTATTCATTATACAAATTGAGCATTGGTTACAAATAACTACGTACTAAACCTGGTTTGGGGGCATTGCCCATTTCTTGTTTATCCTTGTAGATCAATTTTGATCCTGATTTTGATTTAAAGACATATTTAAATAAATGGCAACCTGAAGACATTTCTAGTTGACCTAATCTTATATACTTCTGTAATAAAATAAGCAGACAGGCGGACGTAATTCCGCCACGTATCCCAATTTCATTTCCAAATCTATACTGGTCTGTTTTGCTCTTTTCTAAATTGATTTTCATGTATCAATTTTCAATAGATACATCTGAAAATGTATTATTACTCAGTTCATCAAAACGTAGAAAGCCTGCACAAGCTACTGTTATCATACAAACATTTCTAACAGTACATAAATCGTTACATGTTTTATAATTTTCACATAATTGTACAATGACTTCTGCTGGTATCGGGTCTTTTTTCTGTGTCGGGTTCTTTGGTGTTCGTTTTGAAGATTCTAATAAGTTCTTGACAAGGGCGTTTTTTGTTATCTTTGCAAAACGATTGAACGTTTTCCGAAATAGTGTGTAGCTTTTGTTTTCGGCTACCTTTGTTTAAAATCGAAATTACATTTTTGTTATCGCAATATATTTATTGACATTTTCCCCCTCCAAAAGGGTAACGTTTTTTTTAATACTCTTTCAACTGATTGGATTTCTCTCCAAGTGGGGTTTTGATAGTCTTCGATCTCATCCCAGCCACCTAACTTATCACGGTCTTCAACTAAAGCGCCCGCACACAGGGCCACATAATCCCCTTAACATGAACCGGACGCGTCTGAAAAACATTCTATGTCACATGCCATTTTTGAGTTTAATGAATTTCCCACTTCGTTTAATTTTCGTACGTTTATTCTCCAGAATAACAGCTCATTTTGAGCTCTATTGTCTATCAATACATTACTACCCCAGTTGCATTTTTGTCTAAACAATTGTATAAAGCTCCTGTCCGAATACGTACTAATCTATTAATTCTGTCATCAGTAACATGTATACGCTTACATCAACCACACGTGACCAAGCCAAACACCTTTTTGTGATGGTTTCCAGCTACATGTTTCTTCCGCTAAAAAAATCCTAGTTTTAACAACATTTCGTGAACATATCGTTTTATAAATACATTAAACCTCCTTATAATAATTGAGAATACATTTAGAAGATGTATTTCTCGTCCCAATTATATTCAACTTACCCTAAATAAATGGTGAATTACTTTAACATTTTCTTTCTTATCTGTATATTTACGAACGATCTCTAGTTACATTATTTATGCATGTACCTTCGATGAATGTGTCCGCTGTCCTGCTAGTTCCCGTACTTAAATACAAGATACTTGCAGTTCTTCTTGACATGCCAGCCCTGCGGATCGTACAATTCCATTTATATCATGAATGTACAATTAAAGTTATTACAGATTCGTCTCACCAAAATGATGTTGATTTTCATGTTTCCTGTTTCATTTTGTGACTCTATATGACCTTAATGAGATTATTTTTAAACCATCCCATATTTCATTATCTTGATATGAACATTTACGATAATGCGCAGTTCAATAAATTTAGGCTGTGTGTTAATATCATGCGTAAGAGTTTTCATAATTATCTAGTCATTTAACAAGGGATAGCTTTGTAAACTCATTCCGATTGCTTAATATCAAGCACGATTAAGTTGTCATGCATAACGTTTCCTATGTCGACCCATTATGGTATTTATACATAACCTTGTCATTGTCGTATACATGCTTAATAAAAAAGTCTGCCTGGCTTAAGAAAGATGTTGACGTAATAATGCCCGATGCACGACTGTTCAACAAAACTGTGTCATAATTATGATTATGCCATGCAAAAATGCATACTGTCGGGATTCAACGGTTTGCTAGTCATTGCACGTTTTTAGCAAGGGGATCGTCAGAGCCAATTGTTATAGTAGACGAAATCCGCGGACACTCATCGGACGTGTCATCCCAAGTCTGTAATTCTGAACCGCCAAATTATACATACTCCTGAAGAAAGTAGTCATTGTCTAACAAAAAATAGCGTTAAGCATTTGCGATATCAGCTAGAAAACGGATTTGAGCTGAAATCACTTACGAAAAAGAAAGAATCCCAACAACTCGCTGATTAAATATTGCAAATTACGTATCACACGTGAAGTGCACTGAAAACAAGCTAGCGCACTTTAACTCAGCGGACGATAGTAGTAGGCAGATGATAGCGGACGATACTGTAAGTTAGTGTTCAGTAATCAGAGATTCGTATACAAGAAAACAGTGCAACATATAACATATCCAACGAACAAGTATACGTATATAGAAATCATCGTGGTTCCGTTGAATATCGACGACTTACGGATATTTACTGTTCTAAATTGAAAAAAGTCACAACTAAATGGCGGCGTCCACGAAAATGCACGACAACGGAGAAAATAGTTTTTACGTAAACTACTGTGCGCAGATGAGATGTGTTTGAACAGTCGCATAGAAACAGAACACATTTGGATCGGTTATTCATTTTACAATGAAAAATAATGTATTAATGATTTGTGTAGTTATTTGCTCAGAAAGTGCAAATAGTTGACAGTTCTCAACCGCGTAATCCTGCCATTTCTGGGACAGAATGTCGAGTTTGACATGATGATGATCAATCCTTCTGACTGTCTATACCAAGTATTTGTATACAATCTTGTGTGTTCAACTCCTATATTATTTAATATACTGACACAAAAATGTGTTCTTGAAAGACTTTTTGTGATAGGTAAATCTATTTCTAAGTGACGTCTGTGACCGGCAGTGAGCCCCTTGCTGTCGGCACTTTAAGTGCTTTGATTATTTTATAACGTAACACAGGGTGCTTAGGGTTACCGTAAACCTCGCCATCTCAGGGTGTAATAGGTACGTACACATCTGTGCTGTGCCCGTTACAGGCATACTTATGATTAACTTCCGTTGTACTGTAACATATGGTGACAGTGTACTTAAATACTCTCTTTTATTAGTTTAAATATATTTTATTAACATAGTTATTATGAACGACATAATAATTTAATACAGTATACTTAGCATTAAAAAGACTTTGTTCAATGGTTAGTGTAAAAGGGATAAGATCGAAAGTTAATGACATTTTTATGTATTCCCATTAACACTATGCATTTCCAAATAAGCAAGTCCAAATTGTTTCAACGCTTTTGTTAGTACAGAAGATGGCCCAGTTCCAGAAAAAAACACTTGTTCATTTACGTGCCCTATGTAAAGCATCATACACGGGACCTCGGTTTTGTATACTCTCGTCCGAAAGAATGTTAGTACTGTCAGTGATGGAGCGGGGAATCGAACCTGCGATCCCTGGATTACTAGTCCAGCGCGTTACCACTGGACTACGGATCCGCTACATCAGTAAAACTCAGTATTTCTCTCTAGATTTGATAGTAATCCAATCATTAACCTAATCAACGGATTAAAAGTCAATCAGTAGCAATTGCCATCGGCATTTATTTGACCCGACATCCGTAACAATAAGTGATTTTCACAGATGTGTAGTAAAAACGCGCACAGCAATTAAATGTAAATCAACATGTCAAATACTGTTAAATACTGTTAAAGGTTATTGGTATGCTCCGGGCGGGGTCAATGGTAAATCACGTAGCGCGTCATTTTAGCTGGTCCAAACAGACTATTCATGATTTTGCGAACCGGTACAACACTACTGGATCTGTCAGATATCGTGCAAGACCCGGTCTCGTGCGTGCTACAACGTTACGTACTGATCGCGTTATCACGTTGACTCACCTACGTAATCGTTTTTTACCAGCAACCATTACTGCTCGGCCTTACGGGGTCTATGCACAGACGACCATAAACCGTTTGAGACAGAACCGTGTTCCTATTCGTGCTCGTCGTCCATATACTGGACAGATTTTGACAGCCCGTCACCGAGCTGCCAGACTGTTATGGACACGACGTCATTTGCATTTCACGCACAACCAGTGGCAATCGAGACTTTTTAGCGATGAGTCACGGCTTACTGTCAGCCATGCAAATGGCAGAACACGCATCTATCGCTGTAGAAATGAAAGACTTGCATATTGTTGTATTCAGGAGAGAGACAAATTTGGTGGTTGCAGTATTATGGTCTGGGGTGGGATAATGGGGAATCTGAAATCTGATCTGGTCATTATCCAATGAAATCTCAATGCTCAAGGTTATATCAATGTTTTAAACAATTCAATGATACCATTCATGCAAAATAACGGACCTGGCACTTTCCATCATGACAATGCAACGCCTCACAAGGCGAGTATAACTACACAATTCCTTGCTCAACATAATGTTAACGTCTTGCCTTGGCCCGCTGTATCCCCAGACTTTAACCTAATAGAACACATATGGGATGAATTGGGTCGGAGAGCCAGATCCGAGCATCAAATTGATACTATAAATGACCCCCGCAATGCACTTGTGTTAGAATGGCAATGTATTCCAAACGTGGTCATACAACGTTACGTAAATTCAATGAGGCGACGTATTCTCCACTGCATTCGTAAAAATGGCGGTCACAGTGGTTATTGATGCTTCTTATAAAATCACTCAGTCAATATTTTCTTTTCTCCAAATGTTGTGTGATAATTTACATTTTTATGGAATTTTCATTTCGGCGCCTCTCCACTTAATTGTTCATAAAAAAATATGCATTGTCTGATTTTTCCCCAGTAAATTACATAAACACATTGATATTGCATTGAAGCTTCAATGAAAAAACAATTAACCTAGAATATACATTTATCAACAAAAAGTATACTTTTGAAATCGATGTAAAGTTTTCATTTTGGGTCAGTGCAGCAGTACAACGGACACATTCACCATTTATTTAGGGCAAGTTGAATATAAATTGGAACGAGAAATACATCTTCTAAATTTATTCTCAATTATTGTAAGGAGGATTAATGTATTTATAAAATGAGATGGCATATAAATAAATGTCGATAGCTACGAAGCTGCCGAGTTTCAGCGGCATGTAGCGACACCCCTCATTTCCAGATTAACTTACATGATGATACCCTTCATATTATATATCAATTATGATGTTTAAATATCTTATTAACACCATCAATTGGTTGAATGTAATGACTTTCCAACACACAACATTCTGAAATCCCTCCTCCCTTTTGGAAGTTCATAAAGCCGGCAATTAGCAAGTAATGACACACGGTAGATTTCCTCCTGCATGAAACACGTACGGATACAGTGTTTTAATGGTGGTAAGAAAACGAACGTAACCGTTATCAGACACGAGCGCGCAACGAATAACTTTAATAGGAATAAGCATGACGGTATCGGCCAGTACCGGCTGTCAGATATATCCGACTATGATCTATAGTATTTGCATCGCTGTGTGGGTGATTAAAACCACTTTTTAATTGTCTTTATGTCAGTAATAAAGGCAAATCACTGATTTACCGTAACGGTTATAACACTAAAACCCCACAACCAATGAACAGGGGATTAAACCAATGGCGATTATCTTGTGGAACTGTCACTGCTGTGAGCACTATTTGGGAACTGCATTTGGTGTTATCCTTTCAAAATATGGACTGCCATTAATGTTAGCACATCAAGTTTAAAATACACGTAATAGAACTACGGAAAGATGATTCAAGTTTATTACACATTATTCAACTTTCATCTGTCAGTCAGACTGCTGTTTCCCTTGTGTATGTGTATTGTCTTGTGTGTGTGGCTTTCCCTGTAACCACTTGATCTCATGTTCACTTGTTTACAACTGTTTTCACGGTAAATATGCTACTTGCTGACACGCAATTGGCATGTATAAATTGTTTGTTCTTTGCTTAAACGGTACCCATAACTTTGTTGCTCTGAATATTAACAAAAGGCAACACAATTTCAAACATGTACATTATGTTTATTTCAGTGCTTTCTTAGGTATATGTCTTCAACACACATCTATATATAGATACACAAATACACAGATACACACGTACACAGATACTAATTTCACATAAACAATGCAAATATATATACACAATAACAAAATATTATACATTGTCTAATGATCATTTGACATGCAATAGTTTGATTGATTAACATAATATAATTCTTAATATAGTACTTATAACATTTTATTTTATTCAATGACATATCTGGTTGTACGGGGTTGATACAGAAATATAATTTCCTGCAAACAAGATCAATTTCGTTGAAATATATGTGTCGGCAATGATGCCATTACTTATCAAATATGTAAACCCATTTAAATATATTAATTACAGCATGCAAATGCAACGACGTTTTAAAGTCAAGAATGATTCGTTTCGTGTAGTCGTGAAATAAAAATCTATATTTTAGAGGGTACAGTAAAACCGAAAATCGTTCTAAAGCAGTGTAAAGTCGATTGTTGCATTAGTTGCTAATGTAATAACAACATGCTAGTTGATAATGTAAGTTATGCAAGACCGTCTGGCGGTAATGAATCACAGTCACTACCTGGCCTGAATGTATTTATGTACTCCTGCAACTGCACTTTTGCTACCTGATTGAGGTTGCCTTTATGCAAACCACCATCGTCTTTCAACCCCATGTCAATAATTATAATGTTATTATCATCAATATCCAACTTCTCTGCTGCTGTAAGCGATGGCATATTACATTCAGTGCCTGTATGTATTGCTATTATAGCATATCCGGAAGACGCTGAAATTGTAATCATATAATTCAACTATCGATATACATACACATCAAGCAAAATTATATATTGATTATAAATAACCAAATACCAATGTAATATTTAATTATTGGTCATAATTGTTTTTCTTATGATCATACATCCGTATACTTTGTTGAAGAGCACTAATATATTTTAACCAATTAATTACGAGAAACGTGTCATTACGTATTCCTTGTTGTGCATGTTAATACTCATATTAAACAGTGTGAATACACGCTCATCACATCACAATAAATGTACTTCAAAATTATGTTTGACATGAATGTTGAAACAATTATTTGTACTGGAATATGTTAAATTCACTATCAATGACGGATGTAGTTTTTTTTGCTTTTATTACGTATTCATTGACTTACGCGAAAACCACAATATATATTCATTAACACAGCTACATCGGAGCCATGTCATTATATGAATAAAATACCATTTGGCAAACCCTAATCAGAATACAGCAAAGACTTAAGGCTTATTTATGGATTAACTCTATACACTGTATTTTTTTAAATCCAAAGTAGTTTTGGAAAGGAAAGAAAGTATACTAGCTTATGCTATCAAACATATTTCAATCAACATATTAAATACTATATTTTCCGTATTCACCCCTTGTTTCTGTTGTTGTTATTTTGAAATAAAAACTTAATTGCGTGTTGTTGTGTTGTTTTATTCTCGATAACATGAGGTAGATTTGATTATTATCTTTGTAAACGTGTGTTTCTTTTCAAAATTAACGCTCGTGCAATTAGCCTGATTTACCGGACCAACATCAACAATTTGACAGTACCAACGATGCATATTACTTCATCATTTTTCAACATTTTAAAAAAAGTACAGAGTTTTCGTTTGAAGGACTGTATAACGACAAAACAGTATACATTTCATCTTGCTGTATAATGTAGTTTCCAAAACATAGCTTAAAAGCAAATATGGATATTTTCTAAGGCATATATCGCCTTAAAGATAAACATGAAATGCGAGCGCGCATCGGATGAAATGTTCACGATAAAACCTCGATGAATGGAGATATCAATCAGTTATAAGTATAGTTATACAGCTTACCATACTTCGTATAAACATGAAATACGTGCTTCTAAGCGAATATTAAGCGCTTTTGGTAATGCGCGTTGTCAAACCGGAAGCAATGATCGCGAAATGGCTACGATGGGATTAAATTCTAGATTTAGCCGTTGTCTTGTGAACAAATCAGGCCGACAAGAGGACTCATTACATGTGCTGTCGTTAGCAATAACTCCGATCTTGAAGCGAGGGATTCAGAATCGTAGTAGACCTAAAGTGAATTTAATGGAATTCTAGTAACATTTGTTCCATTTCTGGATGCCCGTGATAACATCGTCTGTCATGTGAGTATCTTCTCCACAAATGACTATGTAACTTATCTTACCTAGATCTAAGTGTGTTGCTCAAATATGTGGTAATTTGCAAATACAATGTACATACTGAATGTGTTAAATTTTGGGTCAAACATTTAACCCGACTTATCCGTCATATATTTAACCTTAGTGGACTTTTTTCCGTGATCAATGAATGTTGAGTGCTTTACATGTATCGACGCTCTGCTCAGCCAATCGGTATCCAAGGATATGCTGAATTCGTAATAATTATACTTTATTGCTTCGGCAAGACTATATCATAGCATTTAGTCATTTGAAAAAAATAATTATTGGTTCAGTTAAACTTTCGTTTTACATTAAATTATGAAACAAGTTATTACAACTGATATTCTACATTGCTGATTCAGTGCGATGTGAACTCACTACCCTCGGATCAGGAGTTAGCCACTCGACTACTAGGCCTCCCTAGTACTAAATAGTGTCCAGGTAAACCGAGGTAAGGATTGTCCATTAAGTGATGTAATAATACGACTACCTAAGATTTGTAATAGTTAAGGTAGTCCACACAAAACATGAATGATTTGTAAGTCCAGCCGTTTAACTGTACGGCATGTGACAGACAAAACTTACAGTATTGAAAATGTCAATAAAACACCTGGGGCCTATACCGAACATTGTTTTAAGATCATGTACAATATACTTGCATGACATCCACTATACTCAATCAGGGAAAACTATTTGCGACCGTTTGCATCAAATTCGCCCAATACTCGATTGCAAGTTTCTATACAACGAATTATCAAGCCATTATACGAGTGTTGTTATGATTTTGATCTATATGTCATAACATTGCGTAAAAGTTTCGTCCATGCAAAAACCCTCCAAAAAGTACATTAAAGCTATTGACTGCTGGCAATTTAATGAGGAATTTTTGTTTGTATACTATAACTTACAACCCATCTTATCGATGCACGTCTTGACATCTGACTTCAGACGATTTGCAATCTGACAAAAAACAACCAGCGGCACATTTGAATCTAATTTATGTTCAACAATTGTCCAGTTGAAATCATCCATGGCAATCTTCAAAGCAATCGTAAATTTATCAGTAACGTCTGTTTGACTATGATTCCGTATCTGAACTTTAGTCTTTTCTGCAAGATAGAATTTAGATCAAGTATATGTCAGAGTATGTATAAATGATATCGTGCTTGACTAATGTAATTTATCATGGACCAAAAAAAGACATACAGTACAAACTAGGGATTCAGTCATAGAGATAAAAATGATTCTGCAGAGGCAGGAATTGCTGTTTATCTAGCAGGCCTGTGTTATCTTAACTATGCTTCGTTAAGGTATAGACGATGCTATCAACTATATATTTGATATATTAATATTTGCATTATACATAACTGAAACTGATCTAACATGCCATTGTCTATGCAACTGCCTCAATCACGTATCAGCTGTCTGGGAACATTTTATTATTTTATTCCATTGCCGTGAGTATGTACACCTCGCCAAACAAAGGTAATCCAGAGTTGTATATTTGTCGCAAAAATCATTTTCGGACAGTACCGCGCAGGTACCGTCTACAGTAGTGTGGCAATTTGAGAGGCATACATGAATTGGTTCCCGTTTTCAAAACAAAAACAGACTGAACACCAGGAACCAGCTAGAACGTCTACATCCGAAGTTTTCACAACGATGTAGTACCAAAATTCACCCAACGATGTAATACGAGTTATCATAAAGGATTAAAGACAACGAAATATGGAAAATTGACTTGCTAAAATGGTTTGTGAACTAATAAGCTGTTTTTATCACGTTCTAATGGTTAAAAGAATATTTCGTCAACGATGGTTGTTTTCTGCGCATTGATTTGCGGGGGTCGCTAAATGCACACCGTTTAAGCATGTCCACCATGTACAAATGGATGGGTGAGGCGGAATTACGTCTGGATGGGCGGGACTTTTATGTATGGTGTGGTCATTTTATCTAGTTGTTACCGTGTAATTGACCATACATTGCACCTGACTTCAATGTTTTGCATCAATATGGACAGACATTCAACCAAAGATGCATCAATAGGTACCTAACTTGAATGGTGTTCGTCATTTTATATAGTTGCAGGCGTATACATGGTGTGCATGCTTAAACGGTGTTCATTTAGCGACATCCATTGATTTGCACGTATTTGACTCTTCATGAATAATGTACTTGTATAGTTATATTTCTCGAGACTTAAAATACAAGGTTATCGCTATAAACGCGGTAAATTCGCTAAACGAATGCGCATAGAAAAGTGTTCTCGGGTTCAGACTGCGTATAAAAGATATAAATCGACGACAAGTTATACTACAAGCAATAATAAATTGGAAAATACCCACTCACATCAATTATAATATTTGTAAGTAACAATAATTTAGTAATTAAACAGTTGTTAAGTTATGCATATTGTTCAAAATATTGATGTTTTTAGAATGTATTTTGTTACTTACAACTTACACAATATATCAAATTAGAATGTTCATGACAGGAAATTCCTAGTGCATTAATATCGTACAGACTTGTTATAGATAGTTCCCACATTTAAAATATTTACCTCGCTTGTTCTGAATTGTCGTCCAAAGTGATAAGCAAATTTCCTTAAAGTTTATAGGGAATATAACGTAAGCGATGATATAAACTAATCAGATATAAAAGTGATAACTTATTCACTATGTTCACGTGGGCATTTGCCTCAGTAAGTTGAAGAAAAAGTGGTTGTCACATGCAAATGCTCTAGGTATTTTCTCAATTATCACATATTTAGGATTTTTTCTGATAAAGGATTATCAGTTTGGCCTATACAATGGCTGAATATTCAGAACAAGGGAGGTACACATTGTAGACATGGGAACACAATAACTTAGTTAAATTGAATTATATAAAAACAAATATATAACTTAACAAATGGCACCAAACATTGTGAAAAGTGGTTATCAGGTATCTCATCTGAAACTTCCTTTAACATTGTGTGGCCATAATGGCAAAAATACTGTCTGTCAAAAACAGTAATTGGTAAACCATAAGTAACCTCAACTAAGCGTGTAATTACACAAACTTGTGAAATTTTAAGTTGTTATGTTAAAAATAGAAAACTACATGTGGCTCTGGTAACCCGACCTACCCTAGAATTTCCACACACACCCACAAAATTTAATGATTCTGAAAGTATTTTCTGCAACTGATAATTCCAAAAGTTATTAAAATTTACTTGAAGGAAGGATATAAGACATGTTTTTCAATATTACTCTTTAAATGTATGTACAACTGTCAACATTAATGTAATGAAAACATATGATTTCCTAAATTTCTAAATAAAGATTTAAAATAAAATAATATCATCGGCCAACCTACCAAACCTAACATTGTTCAACATATTTTACCTGAACCGCATAATATACTTTTATTTGGCATTTACATGCACTAATATTCTCATGGCCCCCTTGTTATCAATATGGAGAGATGAATAGTGACTGTTGCTTAAGACATTTTTTTAAATGTAATAACAGATATATGATGTGTAGTATTTGTACTTCGTTTTATGACCCTGATTATATATCATTAACTATGATATGTGCTATGTCTGAAAATCTAAATGATATACATGTATGTAGAGTTACTATTCATGAAATTTCCTAACATCATATTGTTCATATGTACCTGACTGAGTACATTTAAAAACGCACGAAACAGATTTCCGCAAGTTTTGTGAACTTAAGTAGGGATACAGGCAAGAACTGTACATTGTATTTCATCTTTATGCAACATATACTATAGATTACACTTCGTTTCTTGGTAAGGTAACATACCGCGCCTGTAATCATTTTCCGGTACCGGAATCCACTTCTAATGTAATATATGCACTATATAGTGTTACTGTCTTGCTATTATATTCAATGCTATGTTGATTTAAATTTACAGACAACACATCTCAGGAAAATATACTGTAGAAACAATTTCTGGAGAACAAAAAAATAGTGTGAATATGATCAGTTCAAATGTGTATGTAGGAGTGTCAATAAGAGCCGGTAACTTATGCCTCATCACCCGAACGTTTTTCGTGTACCAGTAATTTTGATAAAGGGAGTACCACCCAGACCCGGCCTACTTTTAATGATGTTCCTCCTAGTTCAAATATTAGTGACACTCCTGCTCATGTATTTTCTTTGATTGTCCACACAAGTCATACCAGCAGGCAAAGTTTGTGTAAACAGTGCTCCTTTGGCATTTTATACCTATACAATACATTGTCAGACTCAACATGGTTGGAGTTCTTGGGAAGCTGTTCTAGTTCAGAGAAAGATTTCAGGAGGGAGGCCATATTTCATGCCATATTCACAAATGTTACTCAAAGGGTCTTTTAACCATGGACTTCATTTGCTGATAGTAGTGACCAAAATATTACTAGTGCTTTTCTAAAAGTTAAAGGTTCCTCTTCTATTACTAAAATAAATGTCATTTCTATTGCAATACCTAGCATGTCTAGAACAAATGGAGATAAACATATTTGTTTCTTTAATGTACCATGTATTGTTACATCACATTTATCTAAGTCTGCTTTAATTGAATACGTGCATTTATGACACGTATCTATCTGTGTACAAAGATAGTGGCTTAGGATTTTGCAATATACATTTTTAGTGACAAGGCTAGGTATCATAACTTTACAATTTTAAGGTATTACTATTATAACTAACCATTCTTCTTTATTTCGGTTTGAAAATCTGGTGTTTCTATAACAAGTCAGAAAAATATGTTTATTCTTTTTTCAATAATTGTTTTTGTTTGCATTTCTGTCTTATGTTGTTTTTTTATTCTATATTCTATACAAACCATCTGGCATATTTACACAGATATTATAAAACTGTTGAGCTAACACGGAAGAATGCAACAAGTTGCCAGCTTCACCACATAGACAAGTGGTACCGTCCCACCGCAACTTCAGTGCTTTGATCATTCGCTCGTACTTATTATTGACAGTACTTAAATTCGTATGGATATGGTATTGCTAAGATCGTAGTTATTATTTCGCCGCTATCGTAAGTACAGATACAACACAACGTTCTAATATATGCTTATTTCCCGTAATTCGTGCATTCCCACTGACTTTAGGCTTCGGAACAGCTATCATTTTACGACTCAGTGATAGACATCTTTATTTTAAACTAAGCTGTGTACTTAAATCAAGATGTTTCAAAACTTGAAGTTAGTGTCATATTTAATTAGTTTTGTCAGCAATTTAATAGCACATGTAGAAGAATACAGTGTCATTTATTTTTTTCTGATCAGCTCATATCATCTGGTTGCTGATCACACACATGAGACTTTGGTAGTTATTGTGGTAAAAACATAAACTAATATAAAAAATCAGTTGTATGCAGAGCTTGTATGTCATTATTTCATGATTTATTGATGTATGTAACCTGAATAAAAAATGTGGACCCTGAAATGATTTGTTTTTGATTTTATTAGTACTGGTGAATTTTGCACATAACAAAAGTATTATTCTTCTTAATCACACACCCTTATATTAAAATGGTATCATTATTTAAGCACTCGACATTTACTTGCAAATGAACAATATGAAATCTATAATCATTTAAAACTAGGAATAGTTTTCATAATCAAAAATGCCCAATTGCATTTGAGTGCCATTTGCATTTGAGATGGACTTAATTGAACAAAGTACCAGACTGTAATATCAGCAATATATTGACCATTAGAAGACAATAATAACAGCACAATTTAGTATGTGTATTGAAATAATCATTTAACGATTTGTTGCAATGTTGTTTATTTACACATCTATTAACCATAAAAGTGTCACTGGGTGGATGCTGTGTGAAAGAAGATATTAGTCACATCAGTCACATTTTAGCTGTATATATGTGTATTTATTGTCCATTCATTAGCATTTTAGCAGTATACATTGACTCCGGAAATCTCATTAAAGGTCAAGTCATCGCATGTATTGTAGTGTCACTATCAATGTTGTTATTGATAACATATTGATGATATCATTATTAAACAAAATGTTAAGTAAGATGTGAAATGCTGCTTCAAGACCATGTAATGTTTGGTAGATCTATACAAACTGTAAGCATCTTAATATTGAACAATGCAGGAACTACAACTCTGGATAAAGTACTGCTGTGTTCATTTACGTTACTATTTTAAGCTTTAAAAATTCAACTTTTACATAGCAACGACTTTAAGAATTTGTTTACGACAAAATTGTAACGTAAGATATTTCATAACCTTACGATAAATTCCTAGTTAAGATATTTCTAAGAGGCTTTATGAATTAGACTTACGACTAAAAAGTATTTTACGCTTAGCTAAGAAATGTCTTAACGTTTACGAAATTTCTTACGAAAAAATCTAAGATGCTTTATGAATACCGCTCCTGGTCAAAATATTTGACTAAGTAAAATCTAGAAAAAAATCGAAACTGGGTCATCTTGGGTCATAAATTAGGTCACTAGGTCTAATTAAAACACTCCAGATGTCATATTTTTGACTTGATTTATATGAGACTTGGTCAAAATGTTTGCCTTAATAAAATATAGATCAAGTTCAAAACTATGTAATCTGGGATACAAAACTAGGTGTAATCATAGTAAAACCTTGTTAACACCTCAGAGGTCATATTTTTTACTTGATTTTTATTAGACATGGTCAAAACGTTGGCCTTAATACAATCTATGTCAAGTTCGAAACTGGGTTATCTGGTGTCAAAAACTAGGTCATTAGGTCTAATTATATATAAACCTTGTTAAAACTCCAGAGGTCACATTTTTTACTTTATCTGTATAAGACTTGGTCAAAATGTTTACCTTAATACAATATATCTACATATATCTACATAAACTCGGTGTTTGCCGTCGATGCGTTTTCTACGCTACGCCAAATTTAAGTTTAATTGATTACAGCTTCAAAACGTTAGATCAGGAAATAGATTATGTGTATTGGAATTAAAATGTACCTAATATTCCTTCAACTGGAATCCTTTATATAATTCAAACATGTACTGAATATGTTAAATGCCACGGTTTGGGTTAACAGTCGACTGACCGAATATATTTCAAACGGTTTTCATATCAGTGTACGTCCACATTGCATAATACGGTGATATATAATATTGTTATATATATAGCTGTGATATATATAACTTATTATATTTCTTTTGTAAGAGAGTAATCATATATAGAATACTTGCAAGATGACGTCTCAGTTTAACTTCAGACAAAGGGTTAAAACCATTGGCTATTACATTCATTTGGAGAAACATAAATTGTTTTCTGACAAATGAAACAGATACTAATAACTGAATAACTTACTCCTTTTTGTACTCCAACAGCAACACACAAGGAAAACTATTCCGACTACTGATACACATATCAGATTCCGGCCAGACAGGAAACTTCTGAAATTATTTCGAAAATATTAATCTGGTTAACATTGGAAAGATCAATCGTCAGAGTGTATTTGGAATCGAAAGCGTTTTCATGTATGATGTCTTTGATTTGCTGCTCTACTGTCAATGGACTTACACTGTGTTATAAAAGTGTTTGCTGACATGAATGTATTGCTAACGTATACTTACATTATGTATAATGTAACTCGCATGGTATGTTAAATGATTCCTAAACAATTAATTTAAATTGATTTTGTTATTTATAGGAAGGTAACCGATTCATACTTATACGGTTAAGTGTAAGGTTAACTAACTGTTAAATTGATTTAGTGAGCTGCACATGAGGAAAATGCGAAGTTAACATGCTATGTGATTTCATGCCTTAACAACCTTGTTATCAGACAAATATTGAAAATAAATAGATTTTTTATTTCACCTTCATTATGATTTTAAATAATTTATTACCAGCTTTTCATTGACGTTGTCGGACAGTGAATCCAATAACTTAAGTTCGGGTGGACATATTGTCACCAAAGTTGATGTGGGGACGTGGCTTGCGATTGCATTTTGGGCCGCCAGTGTCAACGTGACGGTTACTTGAAATTAGAACAATAATAATGGCCAATGACTTCAGTGTAGAAGATATGCATACCTAACTGGACTGTATTTCAGGCTGCTAGTCAAGGTGGCTGAACTTGCTAAATCGAAATTCAGTTCAAAATGGCACATCGTCACATACGTAGGCGTATAGTAAGCTTATATGTAGACGAGACCTGGCCTAATGGAGACCACCACTGGAATCAACGTTACGTTTAATGCTGCTTAAGCGAACCACACAAAATATTTCCGCTCGGTAAATATTTATTGTGCGTTCTAATATATGTTACTCACGGGGAGACGTAGCGTTTGATCACATGTAGATGCAAAGTGCGAGGACAATGATACTCAGGAGGATTTCTGTTTAATATTTTCAGTCCAGATTTGAGGCTCGGCTAATCGATACATATAAAAATAACCACTTTTATATAAAGGTAGCTGATAAATCGATTTAATTAACTGAACGTGAGGAAACGACGAAAGACATATTCATCTCGTTCATCGTAATGTTTTGTAGGATTAGTGCCAGTATCTATATAAACATCTTACGTAAATAAACGAGGCATGTGTGTTCAATGTGTTGGCTTTCAAATGTTATTAACAGCAATTTACCACTATGTATACAGTCAATAACACATATAATGTATATATATCCAGTACGAAGAAACAAGCTGCCTTATACTGACATTGCTCTCAGTAACTCAATTATTTACGCCAGAATGCGAATTCATGGCATAAAAAATCCTGTACATATGCTTTTGCACTCTTTGTTTGTATTTCATCATGGTCTGTTGAACTTAATCTCAATGCAAATTGGAAAATGTTTGCATTACTATATCTCTGTTTATAAGTATTCTATTAAGAACAAAAACTAAATGGATTGAAGGAGCTGAAATATATTTTACAAACTATGCATGACATCACATGAGTGTGTGTTAGCTCTCACATAAATACAGAATATGAGAAGTTCGTGGTCTGTTTGTTTTATGGTGGAATTCTACGACAAATTATGGAACGAAAATACACTTTATAATGTATGTTGAAAAGTCTCAAATCAAAATTATCTTTGTTCAAACCGGCTTCATCAAAGGAAAACGTTCGGATATAGATGTTATCAAAAATATGACTGAAAATGACCAAAAAGGACTTTTTCTGACATTCAAAAAGCATTTATTAATGTACAATCAAATTGTCTACATTGTTGTATATTCAAACAACACTCTTCATAAACAATAATGATCGGTCCAAAATGTAGGTAAAAATTAATATTATACAGCCGAAAAAATCGAGCAGTAGCTTCTAAATAATGTCATATTATAGAGAGCAAGGGAAGATTTTACAGCCACTAGAGACGTCTTTTGTCAACTAATACAGACGCTTGGCAGTTGTTTTTTCAGATGTGTCGAGAAGGGAGGACCTTTTCAAAAAACAGAGACGTTTCAATGATGACACAAGCATATTGCATATCTTGTGTTGGACTATGCATCAGCTCAAACGATATAATGAAATTCGTCGTGTTTTCTTCACATATCGTATTTATTATTTATTCATAATGATTCAGAAGTGTTCACAACTTTGCTATTATTTCTGCAGAAAATAATTTAAGAATTTAATATTTGGATATTCAATTACACTGTAAAACAAAAATTAAGCAATCGTTTAAAAAAACAGAATTGCTTTGATCATATTATTTTATTTCGTGATATATTCGTAAAATTGTACCGGAAAAGACTGAAACTGGTTTATTTGAATAAACACCTATTTTTGTACAGATACCCATTCAATGGCGTTGTACAATAGTAGATAATATGTATAATATCATACATATATACATACAACCTTAGCAATAACACGATAGAAACAAAGTACACGCAATGCTAATAAAATCCAGTACATAACATACACATAGTATTCATATTACTTCTTAAAACATCGGACTGATATGACAATAAAACGTTTAAAAGCAGCACATGTTTCAGTTATAAAGATTTAAAAGAATGTATAAAAGTCTCTAAAATAGTGAGTTTTGAGACTTTTCTTGAACGTATCTAAAGAGGCAGACTGTTTTTATAATTAAAGACAGTTTGTTCCAAAGTCTCGGTCCGACTGTACTAAAACTCCTGTCATTAAAAGATTTACTTTTATTAAAGGGTATATCATACCGCAACTCTGTAGAATCTGAAGACCTTAACCCTGATCTCGTTGTAGTGTGTTTAGACAATAATTCCGTGAGATAAACAGGTGCATCATCAACATGACACTGGTACATAAAACATAGTAATTTGAAGTTAATTCTAGCTTTGATTGGTAACCAATGTAGTTCATAGAGGGCTTGTTTAGAAATTTTGCCACGGTTTATGACTAGTTTTGCACACATATTCTGCATTCAGTATAGATCACATTCTGCTATTCCAAACAGTATAGAATTGCAATAATCCAAATGTGAAATTACTAACGAAAAACAAGAACTTTTGTAGCATCTACAGTGACGTCAGGTCGTTGTGGTATAGTGGTTAGCATAACGGACCAGTAATCTGTAGACCGGGTTCAATTCCCGGTAGCGCCATTGGCCGTTTTTCGTGTTCCACAAACATGCCTTTATTTAGATAAGCGCCTAAATATATATTAACACTGACTGATTGAACTTTGTCACCAGCTATGTCTATTTCGTTTGAGCAACATTTGTTTAACTGTGGTTTACTGCCAAATCTAATAAGCTCAGTTTTTGAAGTGTTCATTTTGAGTTTGTTTTCATTCATCCTACTATTAATAAACCACAAGGCATGATCATTTTTAAATTGTGTTTATCTAATATTGTCTTGTAAAAGTTTTGATTATTAAAGTACATCGTATTTGCTGGAAAACGTAATACAGACATTTCATTTGTTATCACAACAAGATGTTTTCGCATAGATATTTTAGCACTGAGATGTCGATTAAGTACTGTAATTTTACTGACCGACCCTATGCTGTAAAGCTGTGGTTATTATTTCTATTTATGGTTTTAAATGAATGTTAGGTTTCACTTTTTTATGAGCATGTGTTTAATGTAGTGTTCGTGTTCCCTTTCCCCCTTCTATTGTCCTAGTTTGTACTGTGGTGTATCCAATTCTTCCCCCATTAAATTATCCAAGGTTGTTCGTGATACACGACCAGACAACTTACACCTCAATAATACATAATGTTTCGTATTTGATGTCTCCTTGGGTTCAGTGTGGGAAATCATTGGCTTGTGATGTTCTCTGTAACAATTTAACCTTCCCTGAAAATCAGCTTCAATTATATTTGTGACAAATGTTTGTTCATATCGTTTCTTTGTACATTTGCCCACAGGAATGCCTATACTTCAATTTTAGAGAGAGTGGACAGTTGACATCATGTCAGGATTTTTACTATTTAGTACACATAATTATTGATTTTAATATGCACGGATACAGAGCAATCTCATCAAGGGTCAATATCAAGGTCATCTAAAGGTCGAAATGTAAAACGCGATTTACCCAATGTAATTTTAATTATACTGCACAATTTTGACTACATATTTGCAAACGGTATGTGTTCGCTACCTGGTATCAATATAAGTTGTAACACAACTTATTGCATGGTTATAAGTTGAATAATCAAATAATTTAAAGGATTTAAGTGGTACCATTTCAATCTACATTTTTCATAGAATACGTGAGAATATTAACCAGCATGTTGGGTTGTGTATCTGGCGTTTTGTATGTGGCTGGGTTCAGCCAGAAGGAGAAGACCTTGCTATAATTGAAGTTAGGCATATTGAACATGGAATTTATTAAAGCACCTATCTCAAAAACTATTGAGGTACCATTATACACCATTACAACGATATAGGTCTGCATGTGAAGTTCTTCACCTTGGGTCACGATCAAGGTCACTGTTACTAAAAAATAAGGGGACAAGTTTTTAAGTTGTATCTACAGTTAAAAATAAGTTTAGTAATAGAATGTGGTATGTAGTAACAATTAATGCTCGAAATGCATTGTGTATCGTGGTAACATGCACATTCCATTAGGCATGTTATGTCGATGTTTATACAACTGAATACCTCCATCGAACATCTACACAATGGTATATACATGTATCCCACGAAAAACCGGTGTGTCGAGTTTTTATCATTTCAATTTAGGCAATCGTTGACTACTGTTGAAAAATGGTTAAAAAAAGAATAGTCAGTAGTGAAGGAACTACATACAAGTTCGTTGTAAGTTCGGTTCTTCTGTGAAAAAGAATGTTGCCGAAATTGCTCGTGTTTATGGGTCTGGTAAGGTCGACGAAATCCATAAGTTAGTAATGTTCTGTGTGTCGAGTCATTATCTAAGTTTCAATTGTTAATGGTATTTAGGTATAAAGTATCAGTAATGATGTTATTGTTGTAGGAGTGGAAGGAAAGCATTTTGAGTTCTGTCCCTATATGCATTACTTTCTGTTAAAACGAAGAGGCATTACGCTTGCATTCAATTATTTGTACATTAAATTTATGTCTACAAATTAGATTCACCATATAAAAATAAAATACATAGTTATTTTTACAAGCAGCAAGTTGCTGTGAAAATAAACAATGACTTATATAAGCTGACAATGTATCACCTGTAATAATTCCATGACCAGACGTCAACACTGAGTAGCCTCCGATTCATTTCCGTCTAATCTACAAAAATGTAATACAAGTTGTATATTAACTATATGCAGGTTTACTTACTATGAAAATAACACAAGTTCTAAGATTTACTTATTACGAAACTTTCCTTTCTGTACTCGTTATATACATTATATTTGTGGTATTGACAGAGGTGCACTCATTCCGCTGTCATTGACATATTACATATATCATGTTGGCCGATTCTTTCGCTAGTTTAAATGCTCAGTAAGAGCCACATGCTAATTTCAATCGTAAAACATGTGTAGTCTTTGAAAAAATTACATGCAAAACACATTTCACCACGTCGCGACTTACGTAAATTGTGTGATGTTCATCGTTCTATTTTTTTTTATATTCACACACGCACATGAATTGAATACGTCAAACTCAACTACCACACTGCAAGTAATCGTATTTAAAACTGCCATAACGTGATAAGACGGCACCGATGTATGCGCCTCTGTCGGATGCAATCAGGGATATCTACTGCCAACGAATGGTTAATACAACATTGATATACTAGGTTAAACTATAAGGTCGACAATATAAGAATTTAATGCGTTTTGCTTCTATATTGACTTTCCTGACAGGACAACAAAGGTACGTGAATAATTATGTTTTAGGGTATATTAGTATATGGACATGCTACGTATAATGCAGACATTGTGATAACAGTTGTATTCTTTTTCCAGATCAAATGTATTGAATAATCAGTTGCAATATCAATCGTTCACTCCCTCTAAGCTACATAATAGTTTATTGTATAACTACCGTTATAATCCCCACTGAATAGTGCACCATTCAAGAACCAAGAAGTATTCATGTACCTTTAATATTTTAAGAACTGTTGCTTACGGTCATTGCAATATATGTTTTGTACGGAGCATAACTCAAACAACTTTTTGATGTAATTAATTGAAAAATTGCAGATTAATAGGGAGCATTGCGAGGAAGTGTAGTGCCAAAGAACAATAACTTCACGTACCTAACGTTAGAATGATTCCCCTTTATTAAAAACTGATATCCGGATAATAACTCAAGAGTAATGAAGGGAATATATTCAAACTGCTTAATTCATAATGTACCGAAATGATCAACGCCAGATTTAGCATATGAATAGATAGCATTTAAATGGAGTGCAATGCATGTAATTCATGTTTCCCTTCATCATACTCAGTTTACAAAGTATTGTGTAGTTATAAAACATACTTCAATGGATATACTTCATATTTGAAAAAAATTAGTGACTATGAATTATAAACTATCTCTCAACTATTTTCCCAAGTATCTTATTCACAACTAGAGCAAACTAAAACAACTCATAATACTCGAGATATTGGTATTATAAATAATTAATACAAATATTAAAATATAGCACAAATATCTATCGTAAAAGTGCATATATGCGATAATATGATAAATTATTAATTTGAAGAGTTTTTGTTGAAAGAAACTCGAAAATTATAATAAACTTATTGTACAAGGGTGGCGGTAATTTGATATGCTATAATAATCAAACACTATAATTATAAGTAATAATTAAACAAATTGATCTTTATAATTTAAAAAGAAGTCAAATATTGTTATATGCTGAAAGGCAAGATTTAAAAGAAAATACTATCATTTCTGTTTAATACAAAATGCATGTAAGCAGTCTGAATGCGGGACGTGGCAAAACAGTTATTGTTACTGATAATTTACTGACAGAGGCTACAATGCTTATTTATAAAGTGGAATATGTTTTAGATAGATCCTCATCGTCGCAAAATACTGAGGTGCTGTGTATATTTCATATAATACAGCCATATGATTTAGTCAAATCATGGTGAACTGATGGCCGATTTAATGACTAGCTATCTAAGTTATTTTATCACCAAGATAAACAGGATTATCAACTAAATTGAACCAATAATGAAAACGTGTTCATGATTTTGTTTCATTTTTTTGTCCGTTCCATTAAATATATCTCTGAATTGGGCAAAAATATTGCGAGTAAATGTAAGAATCTTATCATAAGAAAATCAAATCAAACGATAGTAGGTCTGTGCGTAAATAATTTATTTTGAGTGTTGTATCATGACATCTTTAGGAACTTTGTTAGGAACTTTGTTGAAAGGAAATGTCATTTTATTCAATAGCAAGGCTATTGTAACTTTGAGTGTATATATGACAGATATAAAAGATGTTTCGTATAGCAATATTACTCATATTATTGATAAATGTTAACATAAAATGTGTTTCATAGTTTTTTGTTGTATATAAAATATGGATATTCATACATAAATATTAAAACACTTCCTTAAAACCATGTTATTATAAAGACCAATTATCACAACTATCATACCAAATGTTGAGATTCGTACCCAAAGAATAGAGGTTGGGAAAGTGAGAACACACCCTTGGTCACAATGCACAAAACAATCTGATACTAGGACTCAATAAAAGCCTTCGTCAGATTTTTTCATTTAAAGCTTAACTTAGTATTCTGATATTTTTCTATCTTTGATAGCGCGATGTAAAAGGTACATATATAACAACTTTCGTCATTATACATCTTTCCAAACTTGACTTAGAGGGCTCAAGTTTATTTTGTATTCTTATAACAATGGTCTTTAATCTAAAACGTTATACAATAATTCCATAGAACACTTACTATACACCATGTGTCGTAAGAAATGCATTGTCTTATAATTATTAATTTTCAAACTTCTATCAAACATTTATGAAACCTTTTGATTTGCTTTGCTTTACCCCATCTTCAGCGACATTTGAACTTTGTACAGACGGACAGTCCACCTAATTATTGCTCCTGCTTTACCAACACGTCAATACTTGATTTCCCAGCTGCAAACGACTAACTACTTTTCCGACATGATTTCTCAGATGTGGGAAACGAATATACATACGGTTCAAATTGTCGCTAAGAAATTCCCCGCCCCGACTTGATTTCGACTTCACGGCCTTCAGTTCGTTGCGGATTCAGAATCAGGTTCGTTGTAAAGTTGGAAGAATGGTAATAAGAAATAACCTAATTGATTCCATAAGTGAATTTTTGTAAGCGGCAAGAAAGATGACATTACTAGATCTATATACGCTAGTCAAATGTTTTAAGTACACACCAGGAAATTTTGATTGGGAAAGTAATTGGCGGAAAACAAGTGCTGAATACGCCTTTGGGTGCAACAATCTATTTGCTTTATTTAGGGGAAATTAAAACAAAGCCAATAATAACATATCATTCAGCAGCAAATTAGTTCATTGGTATATAAGTGAAGACGTCGCAGAAGATTCACTGCTCATTGATAGAATGTATGAGTAACTCGGACGATATTTAGCGATGTAGCACACTTTCCACAATGATGTTTGACTTGCTTACAATAACAAAAGAGAACCGTCTAGTGATATTTTTTAATTCGGCACTTCAAACTTTAAATAACAGATGCATTGTCAAAACGATGTAGTCAACAAAAATCAAACAATTTCAATCCATCATCACTTCAGTGGTTCAAATTATAATCGACAAACTTATATCAAAAAGTAAATGTATCTAGATATCTCTCAGAAACAGGTCATGTCACATCAGACGTCCCTCAAAGGTCTGTCCATGGGTTATACTGTTTATCATGTACATCAAAGATATGCCTTTTTGAAATTACAGAAATCTTATTGTCATGTTTGGTGATGACCCCACCCTAAGGGTTGTAGCATAATCTTATGATGAAATTCTAAATAACCTTTAAAAATTTAAAACATGTATTTGTTTTTAGGCAATTAATTATGTTACTCTGAGTTTTAATATAAGCAAAGACATATCGAGACCGACGCACTGAAATGCAGTTTATTTCGGTCTAAACTAATATCTGACTATACATTCGAGTTCGAGATGTAACGTACGGACTAACAGGTGTGAATTATCTACTTCATATTCGCACTGACATCTAACTTCTGGCAGTGCATACTTATATTAACTTCTGGGAAAAAAGCTGTTAATTCGGGACAGAACATCTGAACTAGCAATTACTACTGTTAATTCGCTACATCATATCCGAATGCAAATCTAATGTCTAGATATGAATTTTCGAATAAACATCGGAACTAACATGTAAAAGTTGTGTATCCACTCCATCAGAAAAAAACATCGGAACTAACATTAGTAGCTGTGTGTTCGCTGCATAATATGCGAATATACATTTGAACTAACAACTAATAGCTGTGTATTCGCTACATCATAATATTATGCGAATAAACATCTGAACTAACAACCAATAGCAGTGTGTTTATTCCATCATATCCGAACTCACATCTAACTTCTAGCTATGTTTTTTCGAATAAACATCTGAACTAACAACTTATAGCTGTGTATTCGGTTACGAACATCTGAATTAACAACTAACAACTTACAGCAAACTTCACAGACCTGCATTTAACATACATCTTAAAAAAGGAAAAAATAACCATACAGCGATTTACAACCTTGGAACTGTCAGTACAATTACTGGGGGTTTAAATCAATTTAACATTTAGCTAACCTCACACTATATCGCTATTTGGTCATTGAGTTCCAACAAATGCACTGAAATTGACTAAGCAGGCAATTAAGTATAACTTACTTAACAAAAAGCACACAGTGTATAATCCAGCAGGAAGAAACAACAAGCATCAGTGCGAGTGTACTATGCATTGTTATGAGACTTCGACGGAGTGTGTGCACTTCTGTTTAAGAAATTTATAAAATTCGACACACTGTTTTATAATTTTATTTACCCTGCTATTCAATAGATAATTAACATTCCCATTTTGGTGTTCATTTGATATTTATTAGGTACATGTATACATAGTTGTACAAAAATATAGTACAAAAGTCAAATAATTAATACGACGTACATATGACATCTCACCATCAACAAACAAAAGGTTTTCAACTGGTCAATTCAAAGTGTAAACCACTGTATTGTTCGACCTATCTATGGTCAAAATGAATGAAATGGTAGCAAATCATGGTCGAATGTTCGATCTATCTTTGTTTGAGTGATCTACTGTTAGATTATATGCAGTTAGAAGGGATTTCGCGGGGACTAAAGAGACCTGTTCGAGGTCTAAACTGTGTTCGACGCAAAACAGTTCGAAGTTTCGAAGTTCAACTGTATATTCAAATTAGTTACACCCTTCGATATCCAATACATGCCTCGTTTCATGACTTGGCGTTCTACTACAAAATACGATGAAGAAGATAATTCTGAATAAACCATCAGTAGGCGATTTTCTGAATTTACCCAGGAACGGCGTTTATATATCTCAACTTATAAGGTTATTGAGAGGTAATAGTAACAGACAGGACTTTAATAAGCGCAACATTTTAGTAACAAGTAATCACCTTTAACAAAGTTTTCGTTATCATGAATTATGTAAGACGTTTCATTAACTTTGCTGTTATTATCCATCTATTATTTTGAAATATGGAACTAGTGTCAAATCTATTATAGAGACTAGAATTACTAAACCAATTTTGTATGTAGATCTGTCATACAAAATCCGCAAAACAGTTGACTAAATGATGTTATACCTGTAAATCATACTTGAGAGATATGATATGATAGATGACAATTTATTTTTGGATTCTGTTCGGGACTTTGAAGTCATTATCATTTACTCGTAAACTAACATGTATCTTTAAACTACTCATATTACCCAACCCTTTTAAAATGGTGTTGTTCGATGGTGTGTAAATTTAAGTTTATTCTGCTGTTTATTTTCGTTGGTTCATGTTGTTCTGTACATTGTTTGTCCATGTTGAGCTTTTATTATGGTGTCTTCTACTTGTTTACGGATGACGTAATTATCATTGAGGCATATCGAGCAGATAGATTTCACCAAACATCTTGTTTTTATTTTGACGTCATTTGCCTGTAGCAAAGGAAAATCTCGCTTTGTTTCAGTATGTTTTAAAACAAAGAATCCTCCCATAGTACAATAGCAAATTTGTTTCATTTTCTCAACATATATCATTTTATAATTTATATATAAACGTAGGCAGTAACCAGTCTTTAAAACAATTAACCATTACGTATATAATAAGACGTACGCCGAGTATAATGCAGTACGAAGCAACAAGTAGCATTATGATGACTATGATCTCGGTAACTAAATTATTATTACCAGAATGCGAAATCAAACGCAATAAATTACAGATAATAAAGAGCATTCTTCTATTGAAGAAGTCGATCAGGAAATAAAATGTACAAAGTTTCCAGCCACCTCAAAAGCACGAATATCGCATGTAATCAAGTACAAACGAAGGAGGACACAAGCCAATCCAAATGATTAATGCATGCAAAACGAGTATTGTCTCGGAACAGACAGTGGCATATACTAGGTTTAAGGGCGCGCTCAACCTCAACCTTCTCAACCAAATAAAACGATCAATACAATGGGAAAATCCCTGCTTGATAACTCTCCAACATATGAGAAAACGGACACACATAATGAGGCTGACATGTTTATATACATAAATAAGCCTATAAAGCTATTCAATTCGAATTTGATGACATTTCAGAAGTTATTAAAGCAACTGACTTTATTTCGAAATAGCCAACAAAAATCTTTACCTTTGTTGTTTGAATCCCAATAATATGTCAACGATACACAATGTAAAGCCTCTAACTATTTGAATTAGTGCAATAATATTATCGTTAATTAAGTACTCATGGTGCGGAATCAATATATCCAGTGTTACGCGCATACACCTGTCTAGCCGTATCAGTACTTCAATGATACAATAATCGCAGTATACCATATACTTGGGCATAACTATCACACTAAACAAAATACAGCTTAAGTGTATACGCATGTTAGACTTAGTTTATAAAACGAGATAAAAATGCATGTAGAGAGTAACACATTAATAATAATCTCAATTGAAATGACTAAGTGATCAGTACGAAGGCAGAATTCTTATGGAAAAAACTTCTGTTTAGTATCGACTTTTTGAATTAGCTTTTTATAACTCTACATGGTTAACTAGATTCCTCACAACGAAAGAGAACATGGTACATAGTTAATTCATTCAGTAGGATTCCTCATTATATAGTTCATAATACACATTACTAACAACTACCTTGTAAAATCTAAAACAGAAGTTCACAGTAATCACACACATGTTTATCTCTTTTTGTATCTAAATTTGATACACACCATTCGGTTATATCGCTCGTATTTGCTAAGCGTGGTTGTTATGCTCAAGTACAATGTAGTTTTTTTATTGCGATTAATGTATCATCAAGGGACTATACGGTCAGACTGAAGTAAGATACATCTATATGTGCGTACTAGCCTGATACCACAGCATACTTAAATCACAAACGTTCATTTCATCGAGCAACAATAAATCATGATGATGGATTTTATATCGAGTATCGCTGGCATTGTATTGGTACAACACAGGTAAGCATTTTGTATTGGCGATTTCGGAAACGAAGTCACTTCTGATATGTCCTCGAGTACATATCTCAAGCGCTGATTGTACATATGTATCTATGTTCTACATGCATCACGGTCTCATGTGTTGGGAAATTGTTTTGCGTGTATTTCTTATCTACATCGTTCTTTTTATTTGGTTAAAATCTTCATCCGTCATTTTTGTTTGTCTTGTGTCAATTTTGCTCTTGTAATTGTTTACCTGTATACATGTTCTTTGTGATTTTGGGGTGACTCGGCCCCTTGTATGTGTCAGATAAAATATGGCGCCCCGCCGTTCTAAAACATCAGAAAATGGCTACGCTTTGTTGTTACTATGTAATGTTTTTTTCCTGCAAAAAGTAGACTATTTCCATTCAAAATCTGGTAAATTTTAAGATATAATAAGTTCATTTAAACAATAAACAAACAAAACATATCGTTCTTATGAGTTGTTTATTTGTGTTGCCAATGTTCTATTGACATTTAACTGTAAAACAATGGCCGCCGTTTTGTGGTTGCTTAGCAACCAAAATTTTGTGACACAATTTAACATAGATCTGTGATATTTAATTGAAATAGTATGGCAGTTTCAAAAAGTATCAGGTCAAGTCAAGATCCATATCAAAACATACTCTTATAAGCCCATATTCACAACCGCTACTCTACTCACACTCACTGAGATAATCCTGTTTTAAGTGTGTAACGGTCCGTGCTTTTGCTGTGACTCCGCACTGACTAGAATTTGGTATTCACAAAGGGTAAACTAGAGTACACTCACTCGAAAGATTTAGGATTATTCGAGAGAATGATTCGGCCACTTGGTAGTGACTCCAGTTTCAATCAAGTGTCGTTTCTGAATACCGAATTTAGTAGGCTCGTGTTAAATTAAGCAACATTAAAGTACTTCTGTATTTTATTTAAGAATTAAACAAACATATGTGCTCGCCTTGATCAATGTATTGGCCACATGTATAACTGTTACCACTATTTCTTATATAATAGTATAATTATTCAGATGCATCTTTATGTATTATTCGTTTTAACTTGTACAAGCATGTAACTTTATTCGTGTTACATCACATTATCTAATCCAAACTATACACTTTAATTTGGTAGCGCTAATTACTTATTGTCCAACAATGTATGACCAAGGTTATTTAGGTTGCTCTTAATGTTACGTGTGCAGTCGTGTGTTGTTCCATTTATCCGTTGCTCCTAATTTGTGTTTTGATTTTCAAAAGTTGACAAAAGGCCTCAAACATTGACTCAAATGTTGTCACAGTATCTTAAACCGCGAACCTAGCATCTCCATACGTGATCCAAAGTAAACATCTGTTTTATACAATACTCCCGAGAATCTAAAAGGATTTCCATCATTTGATCCTGTAATGTAGTTTTTGACCTTAGATGACCCACTTTACTTTCAATCTTGAACTAGACTTTAATACGGCAAACGTTTTGACCATTTTGCATGTAGATAAAGTCAAACATGTGACACCTATAGTGTATAAAAGTTTTACTATAATTGTACCTATTGACCTAGTTTTTTTATCCCAGATGACCCAGTTTCAAACTTGATCTAGATTTTATTAAGGCAAACAGTTTGATCATGTCTAATATAGATAAAGTAAACATTCAAGAAGAGTTTCATAGTCTTTCCTACACATCACTAAGTAAAACAGGTGACCCCCTGGGCGTGGCCAATGTTGACCCCAGGGACATAATTTGAACAATTTTGGTAGAGGACCAATAGACACTGCAACACACAACATGTCAAAGCTCTACACCTTATGGTTTTAAAGTTTTACCGATATATATCTATGTAAAATCTTGGTAGAGGACTACTAGGCAATTCCATATACCAAATATCTAAGCTGTAGGCCTCTAAAAACATGATATAAAATATCAAAGTAAATCGTATTGTTGAAGTTAAATGTGTAAAGTGTCAAAATGCTTTAAGTAAATATTTGTTGTGACCATATTAACTTATTCATGTAGCGGTTGTGAAATTGTAATAGTATTAACTTTTGAACACGTATCATAATTATTCTGCATGACACTCATCGTTTTGTTAATGTAAGAGTAGTTAAACTAATTATTATAATTGTTGGTATTTATTATGCACACGTTTTATCACGGACACTTTGAAGCGCCGCATCTTTATGTATTATTCGTTTTAACTTGTACAAGCATGTAACTTTATTCGTGTTACATCACATTATCTAATCCAAACTATACACTTTAATTTGGTAGCGCTAATTACTAATTGTCTAACAATGTATGACCAAGGTTATTTAGGTTGCTCTTAATGTTACGTGTGCAGTCGTGTGTTGTTCCATTTATCCGTTGCTCCTAATTTGTGTTTTGATTTTCAAAAGTTGACAAAAGGCCTCAAACATTGACTCAAATGTTGTCACAGTATCTTAAACCGCGAACCTAGCATCTCCATACGTGATCCAAAGTAAACTTTCCGCATAATTTAAAAATAATTAAGCTCGCAATAAATCATTTCTAACTCAAGTTATTGAGCGTAATCATTCTTGTTTTAGTTTGAGCAACATAAACTCGTCGTTGGTTCCAACAGTGTGTCAATCTGAACTAAATTTTAGTTTTAATAGGTTAGGCAATATTGACTAGCAGCATACAATTTATCAGCATACATACGAGCTAACAGCACGTTTACTGTCCTAAGAATGTTTTTATCTACACTGAAGTAATTGGCCGGAGATAATTGTTCTATTTTTATAACCTCTATATAACATTGTTATACATCGACTTTGGTGGCGATGTATCCATCTGAATTAAATTTATGTGACGGACTACTCCTGACCGTCGACGTCTATTCAAACATGGTTAATCGTTAAAATCTTAATGAAGACTAAACATGTTACGACTGCTAAATATGGTATTGAGGAACAAAACCTATATAATATACGAAGCTAGTGCCCGTGTGTTGTTTTACATGTTAACGATTATTTACACTTACCTACAGTTGCCAACAAAACACCGATCTCATTTTACGTACTCGTACATCGATATGTGTGGAACAAATCAAAGACAACGGGCACGGAATGATAATTTATTTACAATTTGGTGTTACACCTGTTTGTCTCAATGATAACCAGTTTTATATTTACAAACTACTTTCAGAGTTTACAGTATGTTCAAAACCTGTTGTTGCCTGGTAAGACACGGACCAATCATCATTGTCTTATTTTTACGCGATTGCTGGAGATGGTTGATAAAAAAACGTAGTAAGTATTTTCAATTGTTTGTGTTTTATGTTAAGATTTAACAATGTCTGCTAATGAAGTTAACATGCAATCATTGTAATGCCGTTGTCTGAAGTTAATAGGCATAGGTCTATCCATGCAATCAAGTGAACCTTTTTACAGTTAAGGACAAGATGTCTGTAAATGTCGTGATTATCAACTTGATACAAATTTATAAATAATTAAACATTAAATGAACTTAAAAATGGAAACTGAATATCTATGTGCTGCCATCTGTTGGATCGTTTTCATGCAGGTCTGAATTCCAGTTAACTGTGATACATGAATAGACTGTTGTATAAAGTATATGATATTTAGTGAAATCTAATAGATATCTATATTGAAATGATATTATGTAAAGTATAAATTATCATTCTTGATTAAGCATCTTTTCAATATTGTTCAAGATAAATAGTCACAATAAGTTCCATTTTATACTTCAGCTTCACATATTTATCAATAAGTTTGCAACAAATAATAACTGCAAATTGAAGCAAAGAATTTATAATGAAATTTTATATGTACATGTACTACAAATGTAATTGATTGACTTAATCAGATAGTATATCCTTTCCATTTTGAGATTGCCTTAAATGGATAATTCAAGGGTCATAAATCAGAGTGCGAATTGACTAGTTATCGAACTTAGCTGAGATATTATGCCCATAAATAAATATTTGGTGACTATCCAAATCATATTATATGAGTTATGGAGCGAAAAACGTTAATTTGATCAAATTTAAATAATTTAAAGGACCATTTGGTTGAACTATTATACCCATAAACATGGTGGTCGAAAAATTCGGTGTTGGTCCAATGAAAAGTATCGTGTTACTATTGTATTATTTTGTGATACGAGTACATGTATATTTATGACTGCTGTTAAGTGGTTCTGATTTGGATATATTGTTGCGTACATAATGAACTTTTTATATGCGCATCTGTTCTGTTATGAGGAGCTTTAATTATTGTAATTGCCTACCGGGAAACTTGCACGTGGTATTGTGTTAAGGTAGCACAGCTCTAAAGAAAGAAAATTCAAACCTTAACCGGTGTTTAATTTTCATTATATGTATCACTTCACATATAAGTTTTATACAGTATAAAGTTTTCCCGTTTCTCATCTGACGCCATATTTCTATTCACTTCTTTTTTAAAAGGAAAGATGCAATACTTTTGGTATCTGTATACTCTGAAGTCATCATAATCACAATAAAATGATAATAAATCTTTGATAATACCTTATAAATGAAATAAATCTGGGTATCAATGTTATTTGTAAAACAGCGACCACAATGAAGCATTTTGAATCGCTTCATATAAAAGGAAACACATTTTTAATCATTGTTTTATTTTATTATTAAATATGTTTTTCACAACAAAATCAATTTGTTGTTGATATAAACATAAATTCAATTCAATTCAAAGTTTATTTAAAGTAATATAGGCCACCGGCCCAAAATACTCAATACATTCATGTGCAACAATATACAATGTCAAGAGTTGTGTCCAATAGGATTACCAAGGACAGCTACGATAAAGTTTTTTTGTATGTGTAAGCAAACTAACAGTTCATTAAAAGAGCGTTTTTATATGTATGCTATCAGATGATAATTATGATGTTTTAATACTGTAATTGATAAAACCAAATCATGTATATATACATTCGGTCATGTTCAATTAATAAGGTTGTTATTGAAAGTGACTCAACAATTTATCTACATAGAGGGCAGCTCTGAAAATAGTGTTGTCATTGTTTGAGGAGAGAATATTGTAAACATCCTGTAAAGTGATATTGTAAGTATGCCAATTGAAAGGGAACTTATTACGAACACTATTAAACCTTTCATATTGAAAGAAAACATGATACTCGTATTCAACTATATTGCTGTGATGATTTCGAGAACAAAATTGACAAGTTATTGCTTCAAAAGGAATGTTATTGTGCCTACCAGTCTCTACATTTAACTTGTGACTAGAACAACGAAACCTCGCTGTATAATGAACGTCTGGCAAAGAAATTGTTACATGAATCCCTAAAATATCTCAAGTTACAACATTACTTCACAAAATTATTTAGAACAATTCAGAAAATTTCAGAGCTACGAGTTTGTACCTAAACAGAATTTCAAAATCTCTTTTACAGTTCTTTTGTGTGAAATGTAGCACATATCAACTTAAATGTTTTGTTTTAATGAAATAAATATCATAACTGAATCAATTTATTACAAAATTATGAAGTTTGTTTATGCATTCCCTGTAACAAAATCAAAACGTTGAAATACAAACTGTTTGCACCAAAGGGACGATTTGACCAAAATTTCATAAAATCCCTCAAAGGATATAGACGATAAGAAGCATATAATTATTCTACGAAATTTAAGGCTCAATCTTCTGACCATAAACTGTGAACTTAACTTTGTGCCAGCACTGCTGACATTTACGTTCTGCACATATTCTCAAAAAACAAAACTACATATGCAGCTGTACAGTTGTATGTGTATAGATTAAAAAAAACTAACGGAGGTTACTTACGTCACAAAAAGTGTCCACTCAAAAATCAATCCCTGTACCTCTGTGTAACTAGGCGTCACAACAAATCAGACCAAAGTGCACAATTGTACGTGCTAATATACATTATTGTAATATTTCGTGACTGTAGCTGAAATAGTTCTGGAGATATGCTCGACACAAATTGTGTGCACCCTTAATGTTTATTATAACAAAGTTAATGTCCATAACTCTGCTGTAACTGGGATTTAGAAACAGTCGCACAACTCCACATGCTGATAAACATTCCTCTAAACTTTCATGAAACTTGCTCAAATACATTTAGAGAAAAACGTGCGACACAAACATGTCAAAACTAATATGTCCTTCCCTACTAGTATGTGGGAGAGACATAATGCTATTATATACATCTGCCCCTCAAGATAATACTTATGAGGATGATAAAGATGACGATGCCATTAATAGGTTCCAACAATAATAAGCACGTACAGAATCTGTGAAAAAATGTGATTTTTTTGTCAGCCCCTTTTTTGGACAATCACATTTGTCACATTTAAAAATGTGAAGAATATGATCTCATTTTTCACAACAAGGCCACATATGGGTATGCAGTCGCTAACTTTAAACGCAAATGGAAAAAAAGAAAAAAAAAGAATTAAAATAGACATACGGAATATTGGAATAAAGTAAGATACTGAAGTTTGTTTTCGAACTGTTAGAATTGTGAAATATTCGATATAAATGTGTTTTTAAATGATCAAAATATTTTCCAACTGCATTTCTATAGTAAAATAAATGTACAGATAGCCGCTATCTTGTCAATCAATGACTCGTTGATAATGTCACAGGGTGAGAAAAATGTGCAGCCTGTCCGGGATTCTAACCCGGGGCCTTTCTCTTACAGGGCTAGTGTTCTACCCACTGAGGTACCCGGCCGCTTACACATCCTCTCCCCTTATTGTGACTTAATCAATACCGTGACAATAAGGGAGATAATTTCATCGAGTACGGGAATGTCGACCGTAATTAATTATTCTGGCTGAATATTGTTGTTGGTAAATGTAATATCAAACTCATTTATGTGTATAAACCGTATACAATTAAATTATGAAGCATTCATGACTTCATTTTTTATTATTGGGAAACGCATGTTAGGATTGCGTTTGTGATCAGCAGGTAAATAAGAAGAACAATATTTGTTGATGATTTATGACTGTGGTGTAAGTGAACTTTCTATGTGGAATGTCTTGGTCGACTTCTTTATACAGTATGTAAAGTAAATGTTCCAATCAACATTTATACTCTAGATATCTTGTTTTAATCTTTATACAGTAAATCAGAGGAAAGTTTCTGCTCGAGTTCATTATTCATTTTGCGTTCGTTTAAAATATGTTAGTCGATCAATAAATGTACGAAAATAAAAACAAATAAAATAACCTTAGTCCATGCAATCATAACATTTTAATTCATCGATATTTTTATGAATAGTACGCATTTCTGATCTACATTCCACATCATCATTCTATCTTGCAGAAAAGACTCAAGTCCAAATATTGTTTCATAGTCAAACAGACACTACTTATAGATTTATGGAAGCTTTGAAGATTGCCATGGATAATTTCAACTGGACAATTGCTGAAAAGGACATTTTAGATCCAAATGTGGCTCTGGTTGTTTTATGTCAGTGTGCAACTCGCATGGGGTCAGATGTCAAAAGAAGTATCAATGTTATAGATTGTAAGTTATAGTATGCAAACACAAAACGCCTTATTAAAATGCCAATAGTCAATAGTTTTGATATACATGTTTGGATGGATTTTGCATGGACGAACTTTGCACGAAATGTTATGACATATAGGTCACAATCATAACATCACTCGTATAATGGATTGATAATTAAATATTAAGAATAACGTTGTATAGAATCGTCAAATCTAGAACTGGTCGGATTTGGTGCAAATACATCGCAAACACTTTCCCTGACTGAGTATAGTGAAAGAGGACATCGTGCACTTCTTAATGATCTTAAAAAAGTTCGGTGTTAATGAAATTATATTGTAGATTTCGCGTAAATCAACGAATAAGGAATACAAGCAAGCAAAAACTACACCAACATTATTCCGCTCTTGAAAGTAATTAAGTGAATTTAAGATACTTTGGTACAAGAAAACTGTTTCAACGTTCATATTAAACATAATGTTGTAGTCCATATATTGTGATGAAGTGTTGTGCGTGTTTTGGAACTGTTTAATGTATTATTGTGAACAACAAGGAATGCGTAATTACATTTTATCGCAACTGATTGGTTTACATATATTATGTGTGTAATCAAAGTATGCGGCTGTATGATCATTTAGAAAAAAAATATTATGACCAAGAATTAAATCTTGCATTGTTTTTTGGATATCGATAATCATTATATATATCCTATTGGTTGTTATGTATATAAAACTGAATGATATGCTTGCACTTTCAGGGTCTTCCGAATATGCGGTAATAATAATTCACACAGGCTTTGACAATAATCTGCCAGCGGTTCCATCAGCAAGCAAGTTGAATATTGAAGGAAAGACAATTAAATTAATTGACATGGGGTTGAATGACTATGGTGGTTTTCATGAATGCAAGCTTAATCAGGAAGCAAAGGTGCAGTTGCAGGAGTACATAAATGCATTCAGGCCAGGTAATGCCTCCGATTCATTACCGCCAGACACTCCTGTATAGATTATGTTATCAACGCGCATGTTGTTATTGCATTATCAGCAATATAATCCGGACTGCCATAATAGTTGTACACCTTTTTTATTTTAGAACATAACGAGTTTTATTTCACGACTATATGGCACGAGCCTTTAAGGACTATAAATCGTCGTTACAGTTTATGATGTACAATACAAGATGTAAAGGAAGTTTTACGAATATTATATAGAATTACATCATTGCGACAAAATATTGTTTATTTCACTGACAGTTATATTGTTAACAACACACTTGCTCTTGGCATATGTTACTGCATGTGACGGACTCTGAAAAAAATTCGTTGAAGACGTACATGTAAGTCTAATGTGTATTGCGTAGTAACGAATGTTGATGTAATGGGAATATACTGTGTCTGCTTTAGCTGCTATAAACATTTCTGGTAAGGTAAACTATTTGTCCAATGAGAAATATCTAATATTGGATTAATATAGCCAAATTTGCTTATATGATCATTCTTTATCAATTAATATTTACCTGAACTCATTATTAAGCAGCAATCCAGACTTTTTGTAATTATTTTAATCGTAATATAATCGGTTATAGATAAAGGCATTAATCATGATTCGTTTACGACTAAGTTGTGTTGCGCAACCCGTTTTATCAAGCGGCCATTTAATACTTGATGAAGTGTTGTTTCTATTGTTTAACTGTAATATTCATACCTTATCATGATCTCGATGAACGTGGGTTATTATACTTTACTTAGAATTCATTACATGGTATTACGTAATTTCTATTTTGTGCTTAGGCTTAGAAATAAAGTTCTGTGTTCATGTTAACAGTGTGTGCAAGGTTGGGTCTGGACCACCTTTTTTTCTTTTCTTTAGAAGTCAATTATCACTGTCAACAGCCGAAAATGTGAGCAAATTATCAAATCCAAATAATATTTTATCACAAGTCACAAGTCCTAACATTTTTAAGTTGTTTTACTACAATAAAGTTTTCAGAAAACATGCGAAAACTCAAACATTTCAGTTAAAACAGGTGTCTGAAGACTTTGTTTACAAACGTTTAATTACACACAACACATCAAAAAGTACTAGTCTACACGGCATACCAGCAAAATGTCTTAGCGATTATAAATTTCAATTACATATATTGTTAATCTGTCCATAGATTCGTCTGTTGTCCCTGGCGATTTGAAACGTGCACGAGTAACTCTCTTGTACAAGAAAAACAGTGTCCCCTTGATGTGGGCAACTACCGTCCTGTTAGCATATTAAGCGTCGTTCCGCGTACGACCAAAAATTATTGTCTGCATACTTAGAAAATACTCCCTTTTATACGAAGTTCAGACCGGGTTTAGATCAAAGTGTTCAATGAACACTTGTCTCATTACTTGTTCGACTATTTAAAACAAAACAACTCAACAACTAAAATTTAATATGTGACATAACTATTGTACAATCCCGTTTTACTACCAGTATGTTGTGATTCTTATTATGCCATATCTAAATATAGTTTACTAATTTATTTATCTACTTTTAAACATTTCTCTCAGTTAGTAACAGCATCAATATACGCACTAAGTAACACAACCTTTATATAACTTTATAAGAAACTTAACATTACATTAATGCTATATTGTAGCCATGTTATATCTTTATATTGTTTTTTCATAACGTCTAAAATTATCCTTTCAATGAAGGCAAGATAAAAAAAGTACAAAAATAACCAGATCTGGAATGGAAAAGCGTTTTAAATGTTTTTAAGATGTAACAAAAACACGAAAAGTTAACATGACCTCATTACACATAAATGCTTATTATTTTGAGATAAACTCATAAATGTATTACTTTTCTACAAGAAAATTAAAATTTGCAAAGATATATTCCTATCAAAAGTATCAAAAATGTGTCTAAGAAACAACAAAACTTAACATACTGATACAGTTATTCAACTTTAATTATAACACAGAAATATTTAAGGATTTCTGCCACATGTGTATGATTTACAACACATGTCAAAATGTTCAACTGTCACGTAGCAGTGACACATACTAAAAGATGGACAATCTCAAGAGTTTGCCAGAATTATATTAATGAACAAAAATAGTTTGTCTGCAAAAAAATCAAAACATCAATAATTCAATAACTGTTGCCAAAATTTGCCACAGTTTTGTTTCAGTCTAGAAAACTCCATCTGACAGATTGGAATAAACATTTTTGACAGCATTTTTACATAAGTCAATCCAGGATGTTTTCACTGTGACTCTATTGATCAAACTGCCCTTGTCTTCATGACGACACATTATTCAAAGATAGTCAACAATCCAATGGAACTCTTCTCAGCGTCGAATAAACTTTCTTCAGCAGTGTCATTAAATAAAAAGAAAACAGAAAATGTTTAAAATAATTTTCACAAATACATGCATATGTACACTCAGTACATTTAAAAGTGAACTTTCTGTACCTGTGATATGTAGTTTAAAGGTCACTATAGCCTGTTTTAAAACTCAGTTTTGATATGAAAATACCCGTTGATTGAAAGAAAGTTCGCATTCACTATTGTATCAAATAAAACAATTTCATGTTAAGTTCTATTTCTAGCATCCCTGGTAAGTTCATGACATGTGAGAAATCTTACATTTCGCGTGTTACAAAATTGCAATAGAAAACATAGGCTGTGTAGCTAAGCACTTTTGACATGATGAAAACCAAATGAATTATGCATAATTGAATTTATTCAATTCATATTAGATAACATTCATGTTCAATACTTACCCTGATTGCCGTTCTGAAATACTCCATTTGCTGCCAACATGGTTGTTTCTACAAAGAATTGTAGCTTTAAACAGTAGCAGAAGTTCCATTATACCATTCTATGCACTTACAATGTGCGATTCTGGGATCTCAAATAATGAAGATCATAATCCATCTGGACAGAATTACATGTACAAGGTCTGTCAATTAAGGCTGCACAAAGGAATCACAATTAAGAACGTTGAAGCTATGTATAAGAAAAGAACTACTAAGAACTACACTTAACAAAAGTTATAAGTACTCTGATAACATTTTTTATGATATTGCAAGTAAATATGAATACATCAAATAGAAATTGAAGACATACAAAGGTCAATCTGTCTGTAACGTTCCTACTAATTTTCAGCACAAAATATAGCGAAGAGTCAAATATTTTCCAGAATTGTTTATGTAGATTCATTATGTAGATTCATTATGTCGCCAAGCCATTATCTAGGCAAACGGCGGTCACAATCGTTAATAACCAATTCAATTAAACTGTGACTTTTTTATTTCTGTGAGGGGTTATAATGTAATTAGCTTGGTTTCAATCAATCGGCTGTATTTTGTGCTTTAAATTAGTAGAAATACTATATTGGTATTTCTGTGTGTGAAATTTGATACATTCATATTTAATTACAATATCCTTAACATGTCATCGGAGTACTTATAATTTGTGTAAAGTGTATGTCAGCAACTTGTGAAAATCATTTTCTGGTACTGGTATTACTGTTAAAATATCTTTTTCATCAAAAATATTTTATCAAATGCCTTGTTCACAGTACAATTAAGAAAAATGTGTAAACTCCAAATGAACACGCCTCAATGTCTTAGAACACAATCACTCATAAGGTAGTTGTCTGGTTTGGGTGCTGGTTTAATCCCTGCCCGAGTCAAATGGTATTTATAACTCCCCAACTAGGCAATCAGCATATACATTGTATATACATGTAAAAGATAAAACAGGAGATACATAGGCCGTGATAAGTATCTGTTAGTGGATATTATGTTGATTCCACATGAGCTCTGTATAACATAGTATTGGTTGATCATCAATTTATAGCAGTTGAAGCAAATCAAGGAGAAAATGTTCCAATGTAGGGTTCGAACCCACAACCCCCTAAACACTAGTACATCACTCTATCAACTAACTGACAAGCTGTCTAGCCCCACAACACTACACTTCTCCTCCTTCCGGCATTAGAGGCTCTACCAGCACAGGCTGTTAAACACTGCTGCCACTACTGAAGAAAATCAAAGGAAAAAACGCAAGATGTCGGGCTCGAACCCACAACCCCACCACAATCGGTGGTACAATTGAAATGTAAGATGGTTACTGTTTTGCCCGACTACTTCATAGAGCCATGCGAAAACTCTAAGGTTTTCGGACCTAGGGTTATACGAAGAGCCGGTACCACCCCACCTATGTGTGTCGTAAACACTACCGACAGCTTCATCACCTTGAAAAAGGGGAGAGGTCGATAGGGCATACACAGTAGGGTCCTACATCCTCAGTATGGACTCTAAGGTTGAGGAGCGGGTCATTCCGGAAGTCAGGGAGGAGGGTGAGGCTATACCTGAACATCTTGAAGAGACATTTAAAATATCAACACAGCATCTCAATGAAGAGCAGCAGCAAGACTTGGCACAATTGCTAAGCTATTATGCCGATGTGTTCGCGAAGAATGAATTTGATCATGGTACATTAACTGATATCGAACATTCAATAGAGACCAGAGAGGCGAGGCTAATCAAACAAAAGCTTCTCCGAAACCCTGCATGTTTCGCCAGCGAGGAAGGAGCCCATCTAAAGATAAAGAAGATGAATGATGCTGGGGTAATACAAGAGTCCAACTCAGAGTGGGCCTCGTCCTGAGTATTATTTAGAAAGCGGGATGGGAATGTCCGATGGTGAATATACTATAGACTGGATACAAATATCCAAGATGCAGCAGTCACCAGTCCAATTGGAAGCACAATCAGACGAAAAGTCCAGAGTACCACTGTTAAAATTTTACAAAAAATATATGAATCTGTAAAATCGTGTGTAAGAGTAAATGGAACTTATACTGAGAATTTTGATACAACGAAGGGTATCAGGCAAGGTGAGCCGTTATCACCCCTTTTGTTTTTTAGTTTTTTACTAATGACATGCATAATGCTCTTTACGATGAAACTGTAGATATGTTTACTATTGATGAACTGTGTTTATTTCTGCTCTTATTTGCTGACGATACTGTTTTATTTTCTTACCCAAAGAAGGTTTGCAGAAACTGCTAAACAATTTGCATAATTATTGTGACACGTGGGGTATTAAAGTTAATATTGACAAAACAGTGGTCATGGTTTTTAAAAAAGGTAACAGACCGGAAAATATTGAATTGTTTTATGACAACCAAAAATTGAAACTCATTACTAAATTTACATATGTAGGTGTAACCTTATCATCCAATGGATGCTATTATCAGACGAAAAAATCACTGACACAAAATGCAAGAATGGCATTGTTTTCTCTATTTTCTCTGTTTGAGTCAATACATTTTGGAAAGAAGAAAAAAATAAACTTTTTGATTCTATGATTGCTTCAATTTTGAATTATGGGTGCGAAATATGGGGTTTTCATAAGGCTCCAGATATAGAGAAATTACACATGAAGTTTCTTAAAAGAATACTCAATGTAAGACAACAAACTACTAATGCTGTTATTTTTGGTGAATTAGCAAGAGTTCCTTTGATTATTGTGCGTAAAGTGAGAATTATAAAATATTGGTGTAAAATTATGAAGAGCAAGATACACTATTATACAAATTGTTTAACTTAAAAGATAATACTGGTAATCATGTTAATTCATGGGCAAAGAAGGTAAAATTATTGTTAGATAATCTTGGATTCTCTTACTTATGTTCAGATAATGAGTGTAACAAAATGTAAGTACGATCAATTATATCAACAATGGTTTCCTGACGTTCGGAATATGTCAAAATAGAGACATACATTTTTTTTTTAATGAATTTTCATTATGAAAAATATTTGACATGTGTCAACAACGTAAACTATAGAACTGCTTTAACACGATTTAGATGCTCTTCTCATAACTTGCTTATTGAACAAGAACGTCAATGAAATATTGATATAATTCAAAGAGTTTGTGTAAAATGTAACATGAATTGTATTGAAAATGAGTACCCTTTTTTGCTAGTTTGTCCATACTACCGAATTATAAGAATTGAATGTTTACCAAATTATTATTGCCACTGGCCAAATGTGCATAAATTCAAATTATTATTAATGCAATTGACACATCTTATACTTATCAGTAATTGTTATAACAGCTAAATAAATAATATATTCCTTTAACATCAACATTCGTTACAACGGAGTACTCATTAAACATACATGTACATAATATTACGTCTTCCACGCGTGATTTCCTTTCAGAGTCACATGCAGTAACATATACCGAGAGCAATGATGTAATTCTATATCAAAAACCATTTTAAATCTGTTAAATACATCATAAAATGTAATGGCCCTGTCACACTACAACGTATGGCCTTAACGTATGCCAGCGTATGAGATTTTTTGCCAATACGTTGGTGTACGTTGATATAGGTTAGGGGTACGTTAGGTGTTCGTTATCAGCACGCTGTCATACGCTGTCATACGTTCATGAACGCCGAGACAAAAAAAATGTTTTGGGTATGTTCAAAACTTTTGAGCGTATGACAACGTATATTTCATAGGTTAAGCATACGTTATAGATACGTTGGAGGTACGTTAGACATACGTTGAAACTCGCTAGAGGTACGTTGCTGGTATGTTAGGCATACGTCAGCGGAGGGTGTATCGTACAGCTAACTTATTGACAACGATTGAGTAACTTATTTCTAACGTATTTCTAACGTGTTTATAACGTATGTTGGCGTATTTGAAACGTGTATTGACGTATTCAAACGTATTGTACGTATGCTAGGCGATTGAGTAACGTATGTAACGTATATCTACCGTATAGCTAGCGTTCCTTTGGCGTACAATGAGCGTTTTACAGGCGGGGTATATAACAACAACAACAACTTGCGTGTTTATAGCCAACACATATGTTACAACAATATAGTGTATATATATAGGGTCCATGTGTAACTCAATCGGTACTACCATTGAGCAGTTCAACCAGAGAGGATGGATACATACCAACTAGCCGTTCTCCAACATCAGCATGACATCAATCAATTAGAACTCGCACAGGTCCGTGCCATTATTAAAAGGAGGAGGCGAAGAGCTAGAAGGAGGAGGTTCTGGATCAGACCATGGATCGGTAGACGACGTCAGTTTGGCATATATGACCAGCTTCTTGTGGAACTCCGTAACGAGGACAGGGCATCCTTCCACAACTTCATGCGTATGCCTCCAGAAATGTTTGACGAACTGCTAACCAGAGTGGGTCCCCGGATAACCAAAGGACATACTAGTTACAGGGAACCCATCGAGCCTGGCATGAAGCTTGCCCTGACTCTGCGTCACCTTGCCTGTGGGAGCAAGTATGCATCGATGAAGTTCGGGTGGAGAGTACCTCACAACACGCAGTCACTCCTCGTCCGAGAAGTCTGTCAGGCCATCATTGATGAATACCTTAGCGAGGTGATGAATTGCCCCACCCATTCTGATGGATGGCGTGCCATTGCTGACCAGTTTTTTCAAAAATGGAACTTGCCTCATACATGTGGAGCACTTGATGGGAAGCATGTTGCCTGCCGGAGTCCTCCAAAGAGTGGATCCATGTACTACAACTACAAAGGATTCTACTCCATTGTACTTATGGCGCTTGTAGATGCAGACTACAAATTCATCTGGGCAGATGTCGGTGGTATGGGATCAGCATCAGACGCTCAGATTTACAATGACTGTGAGCTGAAGGAATGCGCTGAAGCTGGTACCATAGGTTTCCCGGACCCAGAACCTCTCCCCAACGACACCCAGGATGTGCCCTACTTCTTCATCGGCGACGATGCCTTCGCCCTCCGAACGACCATGATGAAACCGTACGGTCACCGGGGTTTGACAAACGATGAAAGGATCTTCAACTACAGGCTTTCTCGAAGCAGAAGAGTAGTAGAGAATGCCTTCGGTATCCTGGCAAACCGATTCCAGATTCTACTGACTACAATGCAGCATGACCCTTCCACCGTCAAGCTCATCGTCAAAGCATGCATGGTTTTGCATAATCTGATGAGGATCCGGTATCCACAACTCCAGAATCAGCAGCTTGACCGTGCAGAGAATGAGAACCGTAATTTCGTCCCAGGAGAATGGAGAGCGGACCGTAACTTGGAGGACACCCAAACAGTGACTGCCCCCAACACCTCTTCAAGGGAAGGAAAGAAACAGAGAAATCTGATCAAGCACTGGGTCAACTCTCCAGCCGGTGCAGTTCCGTGGCAAGACAGTATGATCTAAATGTGTGGTAAAAAAGGAACATTTCACTGGTCTTGTTGAACTCCCACATGGTTGAATTATAGTGTTATTATCACATTACATATGTCTATCGTAATAAATGTGTGTGTTTTAAAATAAACCCTTGGTTTGTTTTGTTTAAACCTACCGTATTTATTTTACATCGATTAGGAACAAGTTCTTACAACTTAGCTAAGTCATTCTCGATGACTGCGTCCTGGGTGAACAAATCGACCAGTACTCGTGCCCATTTTGTGGGTTGTAAAATACATGAAGTCCAATCTCGGCGCAGATGGGATTCGAACCTACGATCTTCGGATCCAAGGTTGTACACTCTACCCCTGGACAACGCTTCCTCCACATTGGTTTGTTTAATCTATGATTACTAGAATGGAGTGATCTCGCATGCCGTCGCCTTGTCACAAAAATATTTGGATTACCCCTCTTTTGTGTACCCATCACACATATTGATATAAACATTTGTCTGAAGTTTCAATTAAATCCTTCACGTAGAAAAGAAGTTATTCGATTAAATGTATTTTTGATAGAAAAGGGGCAATAAAACGTGACGAAAGACATATGACGCAAAAAGTGTGACGGACGGACGGACGGACGGACAGACGCCGGACAAAAAAAGTAATCCCTAAGTAATGACATCATATAACTGAGTGTCTACTATACTCATATCATTACTTGTCAATTAATAGGTGGTTGGGTAATGGAGGATCTACTGTACACATGGATACATTTTTAAATACTTTAGTACTTCACAATTTTTTTATTAAACTTCAACTGATCAACTGATCAACAATAATAATAATGGCGCATGATAGTAATGGTACATTGTAAATGTCACAACAATCACAAATCCTACTTGTCTCTTTTAGTTGTGTACCTTGTTAAATTTATAAACTTCAAATGTTCAACTGATCAACTGATCAACTATAATGCATGAAATAATAATGAAAAACGATAGTAATGACACAAAGACTAAAATTCACAAAAATAACAACTCCTACTGGTCTCTACGAGTTGTGTTCCTGGTCTCTATCACTGTTCATTTAGCGTCGCGTGTTTAATTCAGTATTTGTGACAATCATGTCCGATAAATCAGATGAACCAGAAATGTTTGAAGTGTTTGATTGGTTCAAACTCCCTACCAAACTCGTGTCCAGGGGTGTCAGTGTCTGGGAAGCTGAGCCAATAGCACTAGCAACCGAGGTAGAGGTATGTTGCTGTTGTTGCGGTTGCTCTTGCCAGTAGGAATCCATGTACTCTTGGGACTGTGATGCCCATACAGAAGCTTGAGGGGGTTGTGGTTTCCACATCTGTGGAGCTGGCTGGTACTGATCACCTGATGACGGGTAGGGGGATTTTGAGGCACGGGATGAACTGGAGTAAGAGCCATACCTCGGACGAACTTGAGGAACAATGAAGCCCATATTGGCGCTTGGCATGGAGGGACCAGCACTTGGAATGTCATCTTCGCTGTCCTCCGCCATCAATTCAGATAGTAAACAGTTAATGGCCGATCTCGCCTTCTTGAACTTTGGCTTGCCCATGCTGATGAGGCTGTCACGAACATAGTTGGCGAAGGCTGTCCTGGTGGTGACTGGCTGCTGGGCTGCAGGCTGCAGACTTGCGAGAAGCTCTCCACTTTGCTGGACTCTCTTCTGGAGGGAGTTCAACAACGCATCTTCACGGTCTTCCTGCAAACGCTTGCCCTTGCCCTTGGTCACTGTTGGCATGTTTTCGTCATCCAAGGCAACACCAACCTCGACACAGGCAGTCTCTGCAGCACACAAGTCCCCCTGGTGTTCTTCAATTGTGGCCTTCACCTGCAAAGACAAAATAATAAATTTTAGGAACATTAAAAAAAATCAGATTATAAAACATACTTAAGGTGGTTCCAATATACACATTTACAAGGTGGATAAAAATTTGAAGTAAAACAGTAAGAGCATGTGAGAATGAGTTATTTTATGTATTAAAACTTATTGATAAAAGTGTAATTGATTTTCAACAAAAGAAAAAAGCATGCAACACAAAAAACAATGTCAATATTTAATATAATGTGTAAAAAGATGCTTTTATAAGCCAAAGTATACTGATAAAAATTAACCGTTTTTCAAACCCAAGGCAGTCTTAAATACGAAGAATATTAAATACACACACGTTTAATTTAAAACGCAGTATGTTAATTGAGGGCAAGGAAGACGAACATTCATAAAAGATTATATAACTTTTACAATATTGAATTTTTTTTTTGAAAAAAACATTTTTTTCCTGCACAAATTGGCAAAATATTGAATTAATCATTTAATTCCATGCAAATAACATAATAATTTACGAGTTTTCGTCTTCGTTGCCCTTAATTGGCATACTGGCTATCATAATACATTAGTAGGAATGTGTAATTCCTTGTAATTGATTCTGTCTTGGGTTTGAAAGAAAACTCATATTTTCATTGCAAATGGTGGCGTTTACGGTAAGGAGAATAACTTTATCCGTTTTTTCTGACCTTCCTTGAAAAAACATATCATTAGGCTGAAGTTACATTAACTTTTACCATTCAATAAGTTTTAATTACTTTAAAAAGTAGGATAATCACGTTACCTCACATATCTTGAGATATGATGGTGTATACAGGAGAGAAACCCCTTAAAGTCACAAAATACTTTTATTTTGTTCAATTGACCAATAAGCTATTATATTTAACAAAACAAGCTGGTCTGTTGATCAACTTTATCTGGTATGAATACTAATGTATAAATCCCAAACGATATTTTGATCGATACACCTTTATCATATTGTTAAAAAAAAGTGAATTTGGTATTGAAATCATGATCTTTGACTATGCAGTCCGAGATTCTAAGCTTGCATTGAATGTATAATGATTTTGATTTATGATTTTAGCACACAATACACCTATTGTAAACAAAAATGTAAACAGCGTATCGTTCAAATTAGCGTTTTATATCTTTGACATAATTATCGCGAAAACCCATAACAAATGACGCTGTGCTGCACATTTTTCGTTTAAAATGGTCTAGTTTGATTAGTTGTGAATTGATTTTAACCAACTTTTTGGCAGAAAGAAAAAAATCACCTATATATTATGTAACATTAATATACAAAGGTAGTGTGGGCCTTTAAGGCCTAAACGTCGTGAGGTCACAAGCCTGGCAGAAAGATAATTAATTATTTAAATTGTAACGAGTGTGATTTTTAAGCGAAACTTACAGATTTACAAGGCTCCGGACGGTGTCTGATGACGGAATTCAGGAAATCGAAGTTGTTTTTGATCCATAGCTCCCTCTCGGTCAGCTCAACAGGAGCGCCGTCACCACTCTTCTTCTTGTGCAGCCTGGTATGTGTATCCCGGAGTGACTTGAACCATCCTTGAAGATGTTGAGCTGAAAATACAAATAGGGATTGATATGAGTCCAATGAAAACATTAACAATTACGATGCCAAATTAGGCAAGTCCATGTTGGTCGCAAATTAATTTCTTAGTCTACATTTACATGTTTCAACATAACGACACATTTCTCAACATACTCGTAGGCACATTTTACATAAACACAATACTAGTATTCATTTTGAATGTGAAAAGGTTAAATATTCAAGAAAAAATATGTATCAAATGTTGTACTTACATTTTATTGGTGGTTCCATACTAGCACCCTGGTCTTCCCAAAGCTTGGCCTTAAGGTCAGTTCGCCTGTACCCACTTAATTTGCAGTCCCAGATCATTGGATGTACTTGCAAGAACTCCAGCATACTCTCCTCCTGTTCTGCGTTGAGTGAAAAAACAATCTTCTTAGCCCTCTTCTTTGCCTGCAGCTGATTAGGCTGGCTGGTGGAGTTGGAGGCAACAGAATCGACAGAGCCTTCACGGGATGGAGGAGTCTGTGAGCGAGGTTCTCTCGATTGCGATCGGCTGGTAGGAGGAGAGTCATTGGCAGGTTGGTTGCACTGGTCAGGCTGGTTTGACTGGACATGCTGATCAAGCTGGTCTTGCTGTTCTTCAGGTGGTGGTGATGGTTTGGAAGGTTGATGCATACTGAGTTTCCCTCTCCCTCTCCCTCTGGAAAGTGCCTTAGACCGTTTGGGTGGCATGGTACGTAGATGCTGACTGAATGAGGAAATTCCTAAAAAGCGGCGAGGTATTTGTACTGTTATGTCACGTGAGTGTTAGACACACCAAGCACGTTGTGCATGCGCTACTCATAGGCTACCCATACGCTGGACATTCGTCGAGAACGTCAGACACTCGTTGAAAATACGCCCAGATACGCTCCCATAAGTTATGTATAAGTTAAAGATACGCTATACATACGTTGGACATACGTTGGACATACGTTCTGTATACGTTAGATTCGTTGTGTATACGTTATGTATGCGACCAATCCACAACAAATTTGATTTTTAGGTACCCGGGTCTACGTATGCCGGCGTATGGACACTTTTTCAAAAAAAAATCATTCGTTCGGCATACGTTAAGTCCATACGTTGTAGTGTGACAGGGCCATAATGACGTTTTATAGACCATAAAGGTTTGTGTCTTGGAGTCGTGAAATAAAACTAGATATGTTCTAAAATAAAAAGTTGTAACAATATTATGGCGGTCGGATTATATTGTTGCTAATGCAATAATGACATGTGCGTTGATAATGTAAGTTATACGGGACTGTCTGGCGGTATTAAACCAGATGCACTACCTGGCCTAAATGTATTTATGTACTCCTGCAAATGCTCTTTGGCTTTCTGATTGAGCTCGCATTTATGAAAACGACCATAATCATTCAACCCCATTTCAATCAATGTAATGTTTTCTTCCCTTCAATATTAAACTTGCTTGCTGATGGAACCGCTGGCAGATTACTTTCATTATTATCACAGCATATTATCTGGAAGACCCTGAAAGTGCAAGCATATCATTCAGTTATACATACATAACAACCAATAGGATATATTGATTATCGATATCCAAATAACAATGTATGATTTAATTCCTGGTCATAATCATTGTTTCTGATTGATCTTACAGCCGCACACTTTGAATAAACTCATCATCATCTTTTAGCCAATCAGATTCGAGACAATGTAATTACGCATCACTTGTTGTTCATAGAAATCTCTTAAACAGTACTAGTTAAGGCACATAGTTTAATCACAAAATATATGTACTATAACATGCGGTTTAATATGAATGTTAAAACAATTATTTGTGCGATTCACTGCATCGCTGCCAAATATATACGCTGAACAAAAAAAACTTGATTTGTACACATAGTGTTTGTTGTGTTAAAGAAATCATTGTGTGAAGAAAGTAAATAGGTAATATCATTGGCCTGTGTTATCAGGATTCATTAATTTTAGCGATTATGATCGCACTGTGAATCGTCAACAACGCGAAACTCGATTTGCACGTGAATGAATTGTTCAAAATGTCCCGTGTGTTTTTCGATTAATTTGTTTTCCTTGTCGTACTGACATTGTTGTAAAGTGAACGAAAACGCTTCAAAATTTGAAGAAAACAATTGACATTTTTACATTGTAGCATTTTTAGTATGCCAAGAATACCCAATAATTTACGCAAACGTGCGATTGGAGTGCTTGATGTTGGCATGTCGACAGAAGACGTTGCAAGGCATGTTGGGAGTTCTAATCGAGCGTTATGAAATATTCGCACACGATTTAGAACGACAGGACACACCGACGACTTGCCACGTCGTGGACGTCCGTGTGTTACAACGAGTGGTCAAGACCGCTTTATCATGAACACGCATTTGCGCAATCGATTCCAAACTGCCACTGCTACTGCTGCTTATACACCTAGGCTTCATAATAACCAAATCAGTGGGCAACTGTTCTTAATCGCCTGCGAGAGAATGGTTTACACGGACGACGTCCTTAGGTCGGATGCGTTTTAACGCAACGTCATCGTGTGAATCGTGTTACTTGGGCCCGTGTACACTGTCTCGTTGGACACGATGACGCTGGAATACCGTTCTTTTTTCGGATGAAGCTAGATTATGTTTACACCGTGGTGATGGCAGGTGCACGTCTACCGCAGGAAAAATTAACGCTATGCTGACTGTTGTGTCCTCGAACGAGATCGTTTCGGGGTGGGGATTCTGCCATGGTTTGAGCAGCCATTGCCCATGGTTATCATTCACCACTAGTCGTCATGTATGGCAATTTAAATGCTCACCGTTACCGCGATGACATTCTCGCCCATCACGCCATTCCTCTGTTCCATAACAACGCCAATATCTCGATTTTCAGCATGATAATGCCACATCTCATACAGGTAGAGACACTGTAAATTTTCTTATAACAAATAACATTGATTTCATTGATGACTGGCCCGCTAAAAGTCATGCTCGCAACCCACTCGAGCACGTCTTGGATATTCTGGACAGACGAGTGAGGCGTCGTCCCAACCCACCTGTTAACGTCAAGCGCTCATTCAGGAATGGGACAATATTCTACAGGCAGAAATCAACACCTTAGTCAATGATATGCGCCGGCGATGCAATGCAGTGGTCAACTCAAGAGGTGGTCATACCCGTTATTAAGTGTAATATTTGTTTTAACCCCTACCTCACTTGGTCATTATTTCCCCCATTTTCTGTTAACTTTTGGCAATCATTTTTTACCAAACGATGCGTCACGGAACACTCTTTAAACGCATATGTAACAATGATTCCCCCGATTTGTTTTCATCCAGCTATGTTCAACCAAACTGAGCGGAAGTTTCTTATTTTTTTAGTATAGATCTAAACATAGCTACATCACGATCCCGTCTTATCACGTCATTGCTTCAGTTAAACATCACTACCTTATATTTGCCATCTCGTCAATTCAAACATTAAGTTTTAACGTTAACATGTTCAGTATAATATGTTGTTACAACATATATGAATCACTCTTCATGACTGCATCATTGGTTATTTACCAGTATTCGTGCTAAATTCAGATATTGTGAGACTGGTAGTTCAACATCGGTTCATCGATCGACCCACCAAATTGGTTATTTCTTGGTTCTTCTTAGCAGGATTCGTTCCGTGTCTAAAATGTAAACTTTAAACATATCTGACCTACATACTCTGCCAAAAGAAGGCGTAACACAAAGACACAAATTAAAGGATGGCCTAACCTTGATGTAAGATGTATCTTTACGGCTTCCACTAGCATAATATATTGGATATAACCATGTGTTTTTCAAAGAGTATGCTGCGATTTCTATCAAATGATCTCGCTTTTTACAATGATTACCATTCGTTAAGACTTATAGATACTTTATAAGAAAATTAAGGCATTCCATTTTTTATATCTCAATTACAAGTTAATATGAGCGCCGCTGTACGATTTCCAACATCTTCTTTGAGTGACGTCATTTCAAGAACACGTCATATGTGTCGTCAACATGTACTGACAGTTAGAAATATTTGCACATAATGGCAATATGAAAACCAAGTGATCATATGCCAATTACGTTGTTTATAAGTTAGGTAAACCGGGCATATGTCACTGGCAGATTTCAAAATAAAAAAATGGCGATAATAAAGTTTCGATTAATTTAATTGAACTGAGATGATCGTTCATGATAAAATAGTGGTGATATGGGCACTTGGAGTATTGCAGCCTTAACTCACTTCATTATTTTAAAATATAATGGATCGGCAATTATATTCTATATATATGAATATGCGTTTTCTTACATACCTGAAATTAACTGCTACCATAGGGCAGCTGAGTCGTTCCATAGGTACATGTTGTAACAATAGTTAATCACGGTATGTGACGTAACCGATTCTACGCTTCGCATTCTCGTTCTAGAAACACAATCGATCACAATCAATGGCTGAGTGTTTAATGAACAAGGATGTGTAGGAATTAATATATTGAGTTTACATGGATTAAAACATCTTACAAACGCTTATTTTAACTTATGTTATTGTACTGATTATAACTTAACGTGGTTTGTGAATAGCGCGTTCATGATTCAATTAAGGCTACATAAGCGTTATAATCGACTATATTTTTAAGTGAACTGTGCGTGTTACAAGTGTTGGAGTGATATGTAATTACAAAAGCAATCTCCACACAGCGTTTGTATATATGGACCGGAAATTATTCATTACAGATCCTGTCTACGTAGAATAGAATCGATATGCCACCAACTCCATTTTTCTATTGTCACAGTACGTAGTAGTACGGAAGTTAACGACTATTTTACAAAGTATTACAAGTTGATTGTGAACTGAGACTCATATACATTTATTTGATTTGTTTTACTTCATAGGAATATGTATAACTAGGCATCATGTTGTTAGTTCTAATTCGATCAGACGATTCATTGTGCTCTCAAATAAGTTTGAATTCTTATTACATGTATATTTATTTGTTAGTTTTAGATGTCACTTATAAAATCATCGGATGATACGTTCATTGCACTAAGTTGACGGGTAGAGTACAATTTCCATGATGAGTGATTTTATATCATTAAGACAAAATCCTATTACAGCAATATTTACACAAACAGGAAAACTGGACTTACAGGCATTCCTGAAAGTTGCGCCAAAATACGTCAGCCGAGACGTTGACGTCATCGAGGTGATTCGGCTACTACATGCGTATGGATACATATCACGTGACCGTCAGCGAGATCTCATGGTGAAATACTTATCTCAACAAGTTACCTGTTCAAAAAGGTTTTCTTGTCTACTTATAGAATTATTTAATGTTCTGAGATACAGAGATATCGTGAGATTTTTGAAGACATTTGGATATGACGAATTTGCGATTGAATTGATGCAAGAAAGATACAATGCAAATGCTGACGTCATTTCCGGAGCGTGTATTGGTTTGTCAGAAGAAATATTAACATACTACGCTACACTTAAGTGTTATATGGATGACAATATTTTCAATGATCGAAAGACAGAACTTGAAATACGATCTAACGAACTTCTTGAATCGTTCGGCTCCTTTTCTGAACCAGACGATACACAAATGACTGTAAATAAGTATGTCGTTGTAACGTTTTTGCGAGCTTCTTTGTATAAAGATAGGGCCGACAGAGAAAGAATTCTGAATGAAATGATTGGAAGTATTCCGCACACTGTTGATCCAAGGTTCGCTAATATTGTATACAATGGTAAAATGGGTATAACTGCGATACGAGACAATGATGAAAGTGCTGCTTTACAATATATTAACCAAGCTTTAAGACTATGTGACAATTGTGAACAGCAATTCGTCAAAGTGTTTGCTTACCAGGACCAGCAATACGTCTATCGATGTCTTCAATCGGCATCTCCGACAGACGAGTACTTGAAAAATACATTAACCTCGGGACACTTAGGTTTGGATGTGTTGTTAAATTTGCCATACGACAAAGCCATGATCTGGAGAAAAGCTCTCACAGCGGAGAATGCCATGGGACTCCTGAAAATAAAGAACACGTTTGCGGTTATGTACGATCAACCAGTTTCCGACTGCGATCTGCTCACCGCAGATAGGTTTATAAAGTCATTGGACAGAAGCGCCCGTGGATCGCATGAAAAACGGACGGCCATGAAAACCGCCCTGTGCAAAGCACGGATAAATGAAAGAACAAATCCCGAAATTGCCCAGTATTACTCAAAGGAAGCGGTTAAGTTTGCAATGGACGGGTCCCACTTCGCTACCGATCTTGTGCACATATCTAGTTACAATGACTATCTCCATAGCAACACAAACGTTAAACAAGTTGTTTGATGCCAGTGGACCATGACTGTGAATAGTATGCATTGAAATGCAACCGGTAATATTATACCATGAATACGTGTTAGGTTGTAAATTTCCGGCTTGTTCGGTACACGATTACGTATTTAATATCCGTGTTTAACATTCATACACCATAAGTACGTGCGCGCTCATGTTGTTCCTAATATACATATAACATATTATGTGACATACAATGCGTAATACAGTGAAACCTCAAATATATGCCCGTCACTGAAGGAAGTCGATCTGAGTTATGAGGTGGTCTGATTATAGAGGTAAACTATTAAAGAAGAATTAAAACACTGGTCCATAAAAATAATCTTAATATGTGGTTTTAATTTCGAGGTGGTATTTAAGTAAGGTTAAACTATATGTTGTTTTATTTCTCGTATAGATGTAACTCATGGACAATTTGTTTACAATTTCGATGAATTGTATTTTAATATATGAACATAATGTCACACCATAGTTAACATTCTAGGATTGAGTTGATAAATGTTTGTTTAGAGCTCATTCTTAAAATGTAAGTTTCCGATTGGTTTATTTTGAGAACATTCTTAAAACTGACCAATTGCTAAGTCGCATTTTGAAACTGGTTTCAATGTCCCATTGAATATTAACAGTTAGTTAGCTTGTAATTGATAAGGCAACAAAGTACATGGGTAGAATTGGAAGCACAAGCTTATCGAGTGAAATTCTCAACACTGCATACTAACTGTCAGTACATGATATGGCGACTTTAAATTACAGAAATTTACATTATAGGAATGTATAATTTTGTACATGATTCATCGTATTAAAATACAATTAGTACGTTTTCAAACTGTTGGAATCTAGATTAAAGTATACATGATATATAACCATGCATTGTGGATCAGCTGGTACCAGTAAACAACGGCTATCAGTTGGAGTATCATATAAATGTTCAAAAGAGTTCAACTCAATTATGAAATTTGTTGTGTTATTATCTAAGATTAAATGTGTTTTAGCGTTAAAATTCGTCAGTAAAGCTTTTTTCAATTTATATGATTCATAACAAAGCCGCACCAACAACATGACTTCATACATCTAATGTCACGTTATAATTCATTATTCTATAATGCAGGTTAAGTTATGTGTAATATTGACGTTTAAATATCCTTTTCAGATCATGTTACAAGTATTCTACTGCGTAATTGTATCGACCATCTGTCGTATTTATTAACTATATAACAATAATAAACAGTCAGTTGCTCTTGTCAGCTTATATGGATTTCAACCACTAGCGTAGTAAAAATAGATAAATTCATGCTAAAAATATAACACCGTCATAAATTGTAAAGTCTGAACACTTAAACTCACAAATTTACTACAAGCGATAATCACGTTTGCATTAACCCATTTACGTTTCCTAACAGGAAATTTCAAGTCAACGCAAGTATGGTTGTATTACTATCAATTATGTTACTGATAACATATTGATGATATCATAATCACAATACCTTAAGTGGTAACGGAAAGTAAACACAGCAGTGCAGAAAATGACAATCTCTATTCCTGAATGTTTAATTATATACAGTAAAACACAAGATGCTTACAGTTTGCACAGATGCACCAAAACTGTCATGGTCTTGAATCAGCATTTCACATCTTACTTCAAAATTTGTTTAATTACGATATCATCAATATGTTATCAATAACAACATTGATAGTGATACTACAATATGTGAGCTGACTTGACATTTAAATAGATTTCCGGAGTCTGTGTCTTGCACACATACATTTAGATAAGTATGATGATCCATTTTAGAATGCATTTATTAATTGTTTGGTTTTGTGTCGCTGTGAATTGTATTAGTTGTTTATACACTGTAAATTTAATGCCTGCTGTAATATAACATAATACAATTTAATTTTACTAGGGTGTTCTAGGGAAAGTCTTTCAAATATAACTTTATTCCAATTACCCAAACATTGTTTACACGGCACAGGTTGTTTTAATAAAAAATTCGACAGACGAAATTGATAGAATATTCTACTTTAATGAATATTCAGTTAATACGTATTAACTGTGCATAAATATACAGCAATTAAATAAATGTTGATGTACCAAGCTTGCTAGTTTTGACTCACACTATATAATTTCCATTAAAGACAAATAATATTCCCAGCATCCCTAGCTGAGTCGGTGTTCATGCAAAATGATGTGCAATATACACCCTTTCACAACTACATGCAATGAAATTATAATTACATCAATATTCAGGATAGAATAGGAAAACATTGTACCCAATAGAATATGTAAAATAGAAATGTTGAGCATCTTGTCATCGAAGATTTGAGATAAGAAGCAGGAGGGAGAGAATGATTCATTGCATGTATCTTAATAAATGTGTTTTCTGTACTGTTTTAAACACCCAAAATAATAGACATGTTGAAAAGTAGTCCGGCTAGTCATGAATATTCATTTAATGTACTAGAATGCTACTGAATGGACATTTAATACACATATCTACTGATAAAATGTGACTGAAGTTATGATTGTAATATTTTCCATCACACAGCATCCACCATGTAGACATTTCACGGTTAATGGTGTGTAAATGAACAACCTTGCTTTGTTTCGTTTACTTCTATGCATATATTTTCATGTTTTCTGTATCCTTAAGCGTTTAGTGTGAATGTGCATATTGTATGTGGCAAATTCTGCTTGACTTCATTATACAAGTTCAAAACATACGATTTTATGCACTACGGTAAGCCAACGCTTTTCTCGTATTAACATGTTTTTTTGTAGACTGTATAATCATAAAATACAGTTACAATGCTGTAAATCGCTGTATGGTTATTATTTATATTATGTTTTAGATTTATGTTAAATTTACCTTTCCCCATGTGCAAGTCTTTCAATTGATATAGTGTTCATGTTATTTTCTCCACATTTCGGCCTATTGTTGCTAGCTGTCTTGACTTGTCCTGTGATTATATTCCATCAATTAAATCCCCCCTGTTTGTTCTCATTAATTCTCCTGAGTTGTCCTTTATGGTCGACCAGGCCATTCCTCACGCCCCTGTACCCTTGCGTATTTACTCTGGCTCCTCTTATACCTGATGTTTTATGGATTGTTTGTTTTGCCAAAGGTCTGTGTGGTGAGGCTTTGTCTTATGTATGTGGTCCTCGTGTGAATCGTGTCTAAGTCTGGTAAGTCTAGGTCACTGTTAATTTTTTTATCTGATAGTCTGTAAGTTCAGGGCGTATATATACATTTAAATATAAATCCACACAATTAATTTTGTATACATTTATTTTTCATGCAATTTGCCAGTGTTTTAGGTCTGTCTCAAACTGCTTTTCGGTGGCCATTTTGGATAATATTTGACGATATATCTGGAAAAAATAAAAAATAAAAAAAGCAATACAACACTAATATACAACAGTTATATAAGCTATTAAGACCGATTGAAGTTTTTTTATAAGCAATAAATTGCTGTTCGATGCCAATGTTCAACACTTCACCGCTTCGGACCGAAAAGAATTTTGCGCATACATAAACCCGATACATGCATAATACACTGAGTAAATCATATTTCCGTGAACAAGTAGCAAACAACAACACAATTTATGGTTTTGCAGCATAAAACATGAATATAAACACTGTAGGGACTAAAATGGTTTTAAATTTCGGTCCTTACAATTAAATTGCTACTTGGTGCTTTCCGGCTTTACGGTGCTTTTTGGTGATTCTGTACACTGGTGGTTATTGTATATATGTGGATATAATCGTATAGAATGTTCTCATTATTTTTTTCGAAACCTATGTTTTAACATTATAACAATAAATTATCAATATATAGTGCAGATTTTATATTAGAAGTGGATTTCGGTCATAGAAAATGGATTTCGCTAAATTTCCAAAATCCAGTTGATTTGGGTAAGATAAAGTACCTATGACATCCAGGGATTTGACATTAACATATATTGATTCGAGCGTTTGTATGAAAATGTGATTGACAATAACGTAAAGTTAACATACAAACCCGAATTAATAAATAGAAATTTGCAGATATGGTCATAATGGTCCTGAATACATAGGCATATGTATCATTATCTGCAAAAATATACCCTGACATATCAATATGAAACAAGTAACAATGAACAGCAACATTTGTCTTTCACTTACTACCACTGTCGCAGAATTCTTTTCTGTCTGTTATTACTCTCCCCCATTGGGTTTATGTACAATATTTTTTTGTAGATGGAATGATACTCTATATCATAAAGTGGAAAATCATTATACAGGATAAACTATTATGTTGCTATAGTTTGTATGAATGATTCTGGCACAATGGTCTCACGAAATTGAAAACGTGTTCATACTGACATGCCAGAGCCTGTTGGAGTCATGGCTTATGTCGTCTGCCGTGAACCAAGCTTTACAAATTCAATAATTATGTATAGGCGTTAATCCGTTTCGATAAAATTCAAGATAGCTGTTGGTAGATAATGATAATTTAATAATGATTAAAATGAGTAAGCATGATTCCTATTTGTTATTCAACTTATCAATACACCTGAAAAGTATGCTTACCACCAGCACCTAATGGTTCCCATCTTCGTTCACTGCATCGATTAAAGAATCGTACACCGTGATGTTCTCCTGAATTGACAATCGTTCCATTAAGTGTGTGGACTTTAAATAAATGGTACTTGTAAAATTAATTTAGTATGTTTTATTAAAATTGGTTCAACAATTACCGACTGTAAGTTTCCATACTTAAAAGCAGTACATCACGCTATACATTAAATTATGTAAATTAATGATTTCAAACTCTGCTGATTTCAGTTAAAAGTTCAATGAGTAAGACGTCATGTTAAGTTGTATTGTAAAGCGGGTTACATTACAGTACGATAGGCTTGAATTGATTATAATTTGAAGGGATCTACGTATCTTGCCCGTGATAAACTGTCGTTGTGAATACCGTTTAGTTTGTGATAAAAGTATAAAATCCGGACAGTCATATGAAATTGTTGTCAATTTCCTTGAGAATCAGTGTGAGGGAGGCATCCATTACCTGTGAAAATATATTTTTATGATCTATCACATTTTTCGTGTACATTGAATTATGATAAGAAATACTAGCATAAGATAGCACTTTCTATACATGCATATATGTATCTTAAACTATTGAAAACCAGCCACACACACTTTGTTGACATTCAGCCAAGCTATTTAATACGCATGACAAAGCTACCAGACAGGGGCTGTCGCTAGTACCCGGACTGCCATATAGGGTGTGAAACAGTCGCGGGATTAATGAAGTCGTGATAATTACATTAACTTGACGATCAATTAAATGGCGATAATCTCATTTACTCACATAAAGTATTTTAACAAGGCAAATTAAAAACATATTCTGAATATCCATTATGAAAGGATGTCATATTAACTTTGAAATTTTAAGTTTCCAAAATTACACATATGTATGAATACATGTAATAATTTACAAGCAGCAAACACATTTTCGGAAAACATCATTTTTAAAGTGATGGATTTTGCGCCTTTGAAAGGTGATTTGCGAAATAGAATCTCATCATGCGGGGATACCCCTCCCGCAACCACCCCACCCACGGCCCCAGTGCTCAATACCTTTCTACGCGCCTGCTTTTACAATGATTATATCTGTATTAAAAGTACCGTTACGGAGTTATTGTGGTTTATCTACATTAAAGTATTGTCAACATAAAGAAAGTCGTAATAAAATGACCAAATGTTTATCAATATGTTACTTTCTTATACATATTATGATGAAAAATGCCTGTGGAAATTTATATTATTCATAATGTAAACTACATTATGAAGAAGTGTGTTTAGCATGTCAACTTACATCTGATAATGAAAGTTATTATATTATTAACGTGTAGTTTATTTTGTTTTTTTAGTAGGGATGTCAACGAATATTCAGATATTCGAATATTCTTTTGTACGTCCGATTATTCGAATACTGATTCGGGATTCGAACATTCGATAATATATATATTTTCAATATAAAAGCTGAATGCAAGTGTTTTAAATTTCAATGATGGGCAATATCGCATTTAATGACATTTTATGCGTGAAAAAAATAATCTACAGGTGTTAATTGACATGTCATGTTGTATATTGGGGGACAAGAGAGATAAAACACTTCAGGTCCTGAAAATATTGGTAATCGTGGGTATTTTTACAACTTAATAGACCAGTTTAAAACACAAAATAAGAAGGTCGAATGTTCGACTATTCGTTCGGAAGCTTGACCGAATATTCGAATACTAAAATTGCCATTCGTTCACATCCCTATTTTTAGTAATAAACTACAAAATGTAAATACACGTTTGACATTTGTAACTCAACATAAACATACATACGACGGTCTAAAGTATATACATGTATTGTCATGTGGATTTTCTTTGGACAGCTGATTGCAGAATTTCAAACATTCAAGTTGATCATCTTTAGTATATCTGCATAAAAAAAAATACAGACTACTAAATGAGATGCAATGCTGCAAACTGTTGTCCAGTTGTTGGTGTATATGTTACTGTACATTTTATCATGCGTATTTGACTTCAAAGCTTAAAATGTATGAAACTGTAAACAATGATAATGTTCCACAGTTAATGTCCATTCGTGTTATGTAAAAACAACACGAAGATAAAAAGTATTAACAAAGTTTATCAAAAAGGTTACCATTATTGCATGTGTATTTTAAAATATTGTAGTAGAAACATTTGTTTGAATGTCTTAACAATAAAGATGAAATAAATTTAAAAATGACCTTGTAATCAGGGAATTTTACTATTTTACAGAATTGTCTACCTATTGCATGAAATGATTGACATGCACAACAATGTATAATATATATAATGTTATATACATCAAAATTTCAAAATATTATACAGATAAATTACTGTTTTAAACTGATAATTCTGTCGATACTAGTTTAAAACAGTAATTTATCTGTATAATATTTTGAAATTTTGATGTATATAACATTATATATATTATACATGGTTGTGCATGTCAATCATTTCATGCAATAGGTAGACAATTCTGCGTTTATTATCTATTGAATGCAAAACCAATGTTAGTATATTAATAGTTCCGGTTAATTGAGCACGGATAATACTATAAATAGTGTATTTAAGATGGTTAGTCACTACCAATTTTAAAGGAAAAGAAAATTCTTACAAATAACAGAATTGTAGAGGCTTTTTAATTTGCAAATGCGAAACGCACAACTATGGCTGACGAGCCCTTGTGGCCTAGTGTAAACCAGGTAAAGTCTACGTCTACATATAGCATGCTACCTTTGTAATTAATTCAAAATAGAGCGGATCCATAGTCCAGTGGTAACGCACTGGACTAGTAATCCAGGGATCGCAGGTTCGATTCCCTCTCCATCACTGACAGTACTAACTGATGCTTTACACCGAGCACGTAAAAGAACCATTCAAAGGATCGACCTATTTCGATAACAAATCAGATCGCTTATAGTGTTAACCATTTTATATCTTTGCTACTTTTTTCCCGACATCTGGGTTTTCCGAAATGGCAATGATATTCTTGATATCCAATTATCACAAATGGTGTACCATCGGATTATTGTTTCGGTCCTCTGATGTGCAGTCATCGAAAAAAAATCGATACGATAGATCATTTACTCCTGAAAAAAATACTGATATGTGAATCATTTAAATTTCTTACAATCCAAGAACTAATGGCGGCAGCCACCAAAATTAGTCCCGCACTGAATGAAAACTGACCATAGTCACCGAAATTAGCCCTGCACTGAATAGAAACTGACCATAGCCACCGAAATTAGTCCCGCACTGAATAAAAACTGACCGTAGCCACCGAACTTAGCATCGCACTGAATAAAAACTGACCGTAGCCACCGAACTTAGCATCGCACTGAATAAAGACTGACCGTAGCCACCGAACTTAGCATCGCACTGAATAAAAACTGACCGTAGCCACCGAAATTAGCCCCGCACTGAATGAAAACTGACTGTAACCACCGAAATTAGCCCCGCATTGAATAGAAACTGACCGTAGCCACGGGAATTAGCCCAGCACTGAATGAAAACTGACCGTATAGCCACCGAAATTACTCCCACACTGAATGAAAACTGGCCGTAGCGACCGAAATTAGCAAAGCACTTAATGATTTGTTTATTAAAAACAGTAACGTATTCAAATTATTTCAAAGTGTCATTGCTATATAATATATTTACGTAAGCGTTGTGGCGCGGAATGTACTGGCAGCAATCTAATAACGGTATACAGTTTTTTTCATAAATCTTAAATTTCTTAATATGTTCAAATCAATCACTAATTTTTATAATATGCCATATGCAGGGGTTGGCCTTAAATAAAGTTGTGAGTATGTTTGTGCAAATATGATAGGTATATTATTGTATAAATACAATAAAATATTATTATTTGAACTTAATGTCCTGAGCAAGATAGTAAACTGTTCAGCCTCCAAAGTACTGTTAATAAATATATGGTTATAAATATGTACTATATGTATATTTATTTTTATTTATATGAGTACGACATTGTGAGCTGACTATTTCAGACGAAATGTAAATACAATAAATAATAATTCAATTATACATGTACGTGTGCGAGTAATTGGTAAACAACCACGTTATTCTGTATTCGCGTGTATTTTACTCAGAAATAAAACACAATTTACATACTCGTCTGTCCCAAGTTTCTGGTTTTAACAGAAACGTATCTGCTGTGTTTTTTCATTTTCGTATTTTACGATAAATTCGTTGAATTCTTCGTCGCTATTAAACTGATACACATGTGAATCAGCCATGTTTGAGGGCAACGCTAAAACGAGGTGAAATGGCGGGAACCCGGAAAAAGTCCGTTCTGATTATTAATCTGCATATTTTGTTGCAAGACTGTAACCATTACAACGCTAATTTATGAAAATATGTATTGCTTTTATGTTTCATATAGCCTAGATAAATTGAGAAGCGTAGCATTGATCATTTGTATTATATACAATACAATGTTTGGTTATGATAAATATATCATTTTTACATCGACACCGTTCAAGATAGCTCCTCCTACTCCGTAACACACGTGACTGATTTTCCGTGGCTACGATCGTCTCCTGGCTGGGAAAGAGCATCCGCCTTTGCAAACCAGTAAGTTGTTCGTGTTTTTTTATTTTGATCAAAGTCCAGTCAGCATAAATACTAAGGTAAGCCATTTTATGTACATGCATTGTTTTGACAGTATTATTATAAAGATTATGTGATCAGTATTTAATTGCCAAAAGAAAGAAATATGTAAGGGTTTATCCGATATATTCAATACGAAATCGAAAGTGAAAACGTTATAGTAAGCAAACTGGATTTACGTACCTATATACATCTATATAACATTAATTTCATACATGCACTTGGTTTAAAAGTTGTTGAACTATTTCATGTAGAAATATCGGCGCACAAAGAATGTTTATCAAAACCGAAAGTACATATTTATTCATGTAATTACATGTTCAAGCAGCGCGGCGGAGTCTTTTAACAACGAACACTTGAAAGCGTTATATTGACGCGGTTGATAATACAATTATTATTATTTCATACGCGTTTTCACGACTCAACATTATTTAAATGTCAGTACATGCATATTTAACTCGCTGGGTTTCGAAAAACTCATTTATCAGGCGTGATTCAACAATCGGACAATTGTCTAATTTAGGTATAATACTTTAAAACTTTAATGTAAATATATATTGTTTATACGCTATTCCCCACTCCACCAGAAATATCCATCCCCGGCGTTTCTGAGTCATTGTCTTGTGTATGTGGCGACTTTATCTTTCTTAAACTTCCATTATTGGCAACGCGGGGCCTTTAATGGAATCACGGAATTTTTGAGACTATGGTAGGAGCATCTATTTATAACTGAATCTATTTTTTTATTAAGGGTTAAACTGCAGTAAATATTACACGTTACTTTTGGTATTTTTATGATTTAGAAATAAAATATTTTTAATGCATTTTAATAAATAATAAATGTATTTTACAAAGTTAAACGATATGTTTATAATTAATACTTGCTTATCCCAGAATAATAGGACGATTCTACATAAATAGCATGTGTGTTAGGTGTCGAAGATAAAATAAAAAATAAAAAAATTATGAAAATCTTCATTTTCACTTCACTTAAATCAAAATGGACTATTCCAAAACGGACGATTCTACATAAACAGCGTGTGTGTTAGGTGTCGGAGATAAAATATAATTAAAATAATTAATTATAAAAAACTTCATTTTCAATTTACTTATATTAATATTAACACATTGGTACTTGTAACGTGGATATTTATGCAAGTTACGGTGTTTAAAAGGAAATACACGCCATTGATAGTATGAAAATGGACTATTCCAAAACATTTTCCCGCCATTACGCTATTCCAAAACATTGTGCACCAGTTTTGCGGCGCCCTTGGATGCTTTGCATCAATGCATTTCTTGTCATTATTTAAAATGATAATGCCATGCAATGCCTATACATTTAACGATTAAACTTTGAATCTGCGTGTGTGCAACATCTTAAGCTATTTCAAGTACCTCCGATTTTAAGGTCGGAGACAATGACCCTCTTCTTTACTACTAGAGGGTTCTGTTCTTACATTTTAACTTAATCTAGCCAGACTTAATATACGTTCAGTGCTTTGGTTAAGTTCTGACTATGTTTTTTTTCAATTTCAATCGAAAGTACATTATAAAACAACAATTTATGGTCTTTTAGAAATGGCTAAAACACAAGTGGAAACTTGAGTTAAGTAAATTATGCCGAAGTGTCAATATTGGTATAACTTTGACCCGAAATTTATTATCTTCATCAATTTCATAATGGATTATGCATGTTCGAGTTTATTTAGGAAACGATACATGCTCTTAGTGTATTTCGTCCATGAAAGAACGATACCTTTTGTTACTGCGAGTCTAAACATTGAATGTTTGTTTTCCTTTCATGTGCGTTAAATTGATACATGTATTATGAATAATGCTATGACTAGTGATCGACGTGCATTTAACGTGACAACACATATATTTCATGCTTGCAGTGTACTTAATGCACTTGTACCGGGGTAAGTTAGTTCGTACATACACATGTACACCATATATGCCTCAAACAATAGATGACTCAAAGTAATAGCCAGATACATGTACGACTCTTATAAATTGTTATGGGTTTATCACCAGTTTAAGTGTTAGTAAAACACGTAATACTGAACCGTTTGAGGTATGAGACAATAATTTAAACATTATTTTATCCGTCTATACGCTAAATGGGGTTTTATCAAGATCTTTGCGAGTATCCAATATTTTTTACAAATGAAGTATGGAAATATAGTAATTTTAAAGTTATGTCTATATTTATCCATTCTGGACATATCAATAACAAATTACATTTGCAAAAGTAGCATTTTTTCTTTTGATATTTAAACCTTGTTTCGGTTTAATAAGGACTGCACGCGATCGCTAGATTAAGTTGACGCGTACGAAACAACTTTAAGATTCACTTTAAATAGACAAATCTTAAAATCACCAAACATATTTAACAAAATTGGACAATTATATCACAAGCAACCGGCGTTAAGAACCATATCCCATTTAGCAAAAAATACATTTGCATTTACACTTCGCTAACGTTAAGTTTAATACTCCACAAGACAAGATATTCAGTCAAAAATCAGTAGGAGTAAAGTTTATTGCAAAATAAACCTTATCATTGTCTGAATTAGTGCATGTCTACAGTAGACGCATATCATATTATAACTGAGCACAATAAAAGCAATATGTATATAATTATTAACATAAAGTTAATGGAATTCAATACAAAATACTCTAAACATAATTAAACTATAGACAAAACATATAATTCATCAATCATGCATGTCAACCTACATGTACTAACATAACAACAAAGCGAGAGAGCATATCTACTAATTTGACGAGTTAATTTGTAACTTTCTGATTTTCTACATACTTTCGAAATTATATACACATTATACTGCAGACATGGCGGTTGGTGGAAATGTCAATTTTGAAGTAGATGATGGGACATTTATTGGTCAAAGGGAACATTGTGAAATATGCAAAAAGAGGGAACACGACGGTTATTGCACTCAATGTGAAATATACGTCTGTCAAATATGCTTTGACAATCACCTGAACATTAACTTATGCAGGGAGCACATGTTGCTACAGGATGCCGATAAAAGCAAAATCCAAGACAGCGGTGTTCGCTTTGATACTTGCTCAGAACATAACAATCAGGAAGTAAGGCTCTACTGTACTGAACACAAATGTTGTGGATGTGGAGAATGCATATTATTGCACCATAGCTCGTGTAAATGGGACTATATATTAGAGGCGTCTAATCGGTTCCAAAATAGTGGAGACCTTGCTCGTCTGCTTGAGGACGTTCAAAGTCTAAACTACACCCTGGATAAATACATGGAAGCAATTGATAAACATACAAAAACTGCTGAAACGATCAACAAAGATGTGTTATCGGATATAGAGACGTTTGCAAAATCACTAGTAGAATACGTAGCCGGATCAAAACAGCAAGCTCTTGATGATGCCAAAGTGCGAGAATCAGCACATCAGCAGAAAATCGACAAACTGAAGGTGGATATACAGTCTCTTGGATCACAAGTCGAAGAAATAATTACAGATTTCAGGGACGAAGATGTGCTTCACAAGCGTTTCTTATTGGCAGTAGAAACTATGCCTAAAGTAGCCCGAATTCGAAACGAAATTGCAGCTATTGATTGCAACAATGTCATCACAGATTACACATTCCGACCAGGCAACTTTCTCAAACGTATGATGTTCAACACACTACCAATTGGCAGACTTATAGACGCCAGTGACAAAGAAAATGGTAAGATATTATAAATTGTAAGTATACTTACAATTTTCTCCCATACTGTCGCATCATTCGATCATCTGATCGTTAGCATTTAAAACATGGTTTGTGGTTTTAAACATCATTTTTATAATGGGGCTTTAAGTCACGTAAACAATCAGATCCAACGTAAATAGTCAGACAACAGACGGACAGTAAACCAGCTGAATGGTTTCCTGACAAATCATATATCCCGGGTGGGATTCGAACCTGCAGCTGTGTGTGGCAAGATATTCTAATTTAGCAAACATAACCACTCATTTAATAACATACCAAGTGAACTTGCAATTAAACCATACTTTACACATTACATTTAAGACGATGAAGACATCAATTTAAAGAAGGAGCGTGAAAGAAGTCTAGGGCTGGAACAGCAATTAAAAGAAAACCAGGTATGGGTGGTAACAAGGTTGGTTCACTTCATGCTATTATATACATAGCTACATGTTTGTAATGAGCTCTGTCAATTATATACCCTATATAGATGGTTTGGCTGTGTAATGAATGACGTTTAACCACATAGTGTGGTACAACAGTTGTATAGGAATAATTCAACCGTAGAAGTGTTAGGTCCACAAAATTACTGGCCTCAATGGGTTGATAATGGACTTTGCAATAGTTTTGACCGTGACTAACTAATATATAACTAAATATTTATAAACAATGATCTCGTCATTTTTGTGCAGTTTTCCTTATGTAGCAAACACAAATATGATCAGATAAAAGGAACAGTACCAATGTCATTCTGTCATTTTCAAAAAATGATGTCGAAACATAAGAAAGTCATACATGACATGGAACGGACATATGATGTAAGTACTAGTTTACATACATATAAATGGAAATCTCGAGCAGGAAACGCATACAAAGCGCGCTGCGACCTGAAATGCACGAAAAGACATGAACTATGAACATGTATGTAAACAATTACAAAATCAATAGGCATACAAGAAACGAACACCAATGAAATATAGCAGTTCAACTTATGAAGAGTCAGTTTTATTTAATTACTTTTACGAGGCTAGCTATGATGAAAGAAGGCTGATTACATGTTCATTACGGAGAAGAGTCTTGTTGATATTGCCCTCATTGTAGAGTGGAGACTTGAAAAGCCGATAGGTAAATCGTTCCTTCGATGTTGTTTTAATGTCGATTTCTGCCTGTATTGGAGTGAATGTTCAAACATAATGAGTTTATTTTGCCACAAGTATCGTTAAGTAAGTACTAGGTAAACATTGAGACATGATATAATTACAAACGTAGATAGTTCGAATTGCTATATTTCATTACGAAACATCGCATACTTTAAACGTGACAAGATATTCTTCTATTTCAGAATGTAGTTTCGAAGCTGAACACAGAACTCCATGATGTAAAGCAGAAGTATGATGTAAGTAATACGAATCATGCATTGTATAATATGAAGCCAGTTTTTAAACTGTGTACTGGTACGTAATTAGTCCTATTTCTAATTTAGCAATGCTCCAAGCTTGAAATAGCTTTTACATTGGATTGAAACTCATTATTGTCATCCGCAGTGTATATTATTTAAACAAATCGAACACGGATCTATCCGGTGAGAGCCTAGCTCTCTATCAACTGAGTTAGCCGAACGGGCTATATAATCTTCAATTGTGTTACATGGAAACAGAAATATAATGAGATGTACTTATTATGAACACACTTGTTTTCAAATTTATATTTAAAGAGAGAGAATACGACCGTCATTTGTGTACAGAGAAAGAGCACAGTCTTTACTATTCTCGAAGCTAAGTTAAGATACTTTGAAGAAACATGTACACTTTTATTCAGTATAAGCAAATTGTTTTTCAAGCTTATAGCATATACAGCATTTTTAAAGTACGTGGAATTAACATTCAAATCGAATGCACGTAAGCCCTTTAACTCTCAGTATAAATATTGTAGTCCCAACGAAACGTTGTTTTGCAGAAATCTACGTTTACGAAAACATGACTGAATTGATTCGTCACATTATTGAAACTGCATTTTTTTTATTCTATGAGAGATTGAGTTGTTACTGGAAACACAGATTCCAGGGAAAATAACAGTCTACAAAACATTCGGCACTAAGGAGGTGCAAGCGTAAACATGTATGGGAATATGGGTGAAAGGAATGGTCTTGCCCACCATAAAGATAACTACGGGTAATTTAGGGTGACAACAATAGGGGAAGACTTGGAACACATCACGGAACAAATCAAGACAGTCAGTAATTAAAGGCCGAATGGGGGATGAAAGATCGTGAAACTTATATCTAGATAACACAATTGTACATGGGGAATGGGGAATTAAACCTACATATATATACACAAACATAGATAATAACCATACAGCGATTTACAGCCCTGGATCTGTAAGTAAAAATACTCAAAACGCTATGTCTACTTTCGATGAGTATATCTTTCTTAATTATGTAGGGATAGAAACGACGTAGTAAGTTGTAGTCATTGTATTTCAGAGTGCTGTCAAAGACAAACAGTCCTTGGAGCAACGAATAGGCGTTCAGAAATCCAGCAATCAGGTATGTTGAATAATGTACACTATTATTGAATCATTTGTAACGACATGCGGTTAAATGACAATGCAAATGGCCGTCTCCATGTACGTATATAACAAATGTATATATTTTGACACAAAAAGTAAATCCAAGTGCATTGAATTTGTTTCTATTTTCTCAATTTGCTCAAAATGAATGCTGTTGAATCAGACCAATATGATATGTTCAATGCAGATCCTCGAACGCCAATTGTAACGGCACTGCTTACTGGACACAACTAAATGTTTCTGTGTATATGCAAAAGTTGTCTTTAAAATATTGAACAATCATACATCTTTGTGGCAAGTAGTAGAGTGTACATTAAGCTACTGTAGTTGGTAATTGGTACATACAGAAACATTACGTTATTGTACAATTCGTAAATATAAATTAGTATCCATCTATATGTTAAAAATTCAAATGTAACATGTATATTTTAGATTTTGGTATTAAAGCTAAATCAAGACATTGGTGACATGAAGAAGAATAATGATGTAAGTAAATCATGACTTGCATAGAATGGAATGTTTTTAAAATTACCGGAAATGTCACATTCACGAGATAATTTCTGAATAAACCTGATTCATTCAATTGATGGCGTGTTGTCAGCTCGCTGTACATGTATTTTGTCTTTGTATATGTAAGAATTACATCTCGTTTAACTTTTGATGACATCTTACTTCTTTAAAATACACAAATAAATTTTGCTTTGCCAACGTCTAGTAAGACCGATCGTCTGAATATACATGTTACCGTTTAAATTATTTGAGTCAGTATACACTTTACTGATACAAAAGTACAGCAACATTACCATGTGAAAATATTTCTTCACAAATTCACGCATTTAGCGACGTGTATGTATGTATTTTTGTTTTGGCATGACCTTAATGTGTTTATGTTTCCGTTTATTCAACCTGACGGAGCATTATATGTTATAAATGTGTTACCATGTGTGTCAAGGTAATACATTAGTAATGTTAAAAAGACTGGAGATAAAGGCTGATATATTTCAGACTATTGTCAAAGAAAAACAGTCGATTGAACAAGAATTGTCGACTATAAAACACATACATGAGGTAAGTTGAAATATATTCTCACTATCTGCGTTAATTGAACATGTTACCATTCCTTGTGCTTCTGTTCCTTAACGTATGCACCCTTTAATATCCTCAAGTGCCTTATGTTTTATGGATTGTTGTTTTCCCGGAGGTCTGCGCGGGGAGGCACTGTCTTATGTATGTGGCGTTCTCTGTAGGTACTTATTCTCTCTTTAATGATATTATTGCAATTAGTTAATGTTTGAAATAATTAAGTTGTTGCAACATACTTATACCTTAAAAACATATTTCGATGCGAATGTTAGGATAATTAATGCAATATATGCATACACGTTTGAAATGAAGGGGCAACACTATTATTAGCATAAAACGTTAATTTTTTAACGAGCATGTGTCACTTTAGGGAAAAGTTTCGAAGCTGAAACAAGAACTGGACGACATGAAGCTGAAGCAGGGTGTAAGTAACTCAATTAACATTACTTTTATTTACGACTTCTATTTTTGTGTTAATTCTTCCTTTCCATCGTTGATCTTTATTCGTGTCATATTATATGTATAATTTGCAAAACGTGGAAAACATGGCCGTCTAGGAGTACGGACAGGATTTTAAATGGAAAGCAACATATTAGGTGAATGCAATGCTTTGAAGTGCAATGTGATTGTCATTCTTCTGTTGAAAATTACACGTATTAATGAATTAGTTTTTACTTTGCTAACCGTGTAATGAATACAAAAGTCCATTCCAAGCACGCCAACACTAAAATAGGTAAAGGACATCCAGATAATGAGCTAGTGATATATGTTTAACTTCATCCCCATTAAACATTTTATATCAAGTTCGTGAACATAAAGTACACGTCGAAAACACAAGATATGCACATCTATATTAATATCATTGTCCCAATTATAAGCAATATGTTCATTTTGAGAATAGTGCAGATTAAATATTTGAGTCCTGGCCCCAGGTTCACGAAAACACATAAGTTTGTGCTTAAACTTAACTTAAAAACAATTCTTCAAATTGCTTAAACTTATTTTTTTTCAAATTTCAAAAAACTGTTGGGGGTTCTTTTTATTGTGTGTTTAACAATAATTATATTGATCTTTTCAATAATGTTCTAGCAAATGTTTTCAATCTCTTTAATGTAGAAGAAAAACAAATATACGGAGTTGAGATCAACCTCAGTCATTTGAGGTTCACAATATTTGTTTTTCTTACATAATGCTGTCAGATATGGTAAGAAAAGACATTTAAAGGTGATATATTACTGAAGGCTGTTAAGATAATCCATATCTTTCAGTATCTAGAAGTTGAAGTTGAACTTAATCTGAGTACCGACTTAAGTTATTTGTGAACTTAGGCCATGAGGCTAATGCAACGATTAAATATAATTGAACTATAATATAAGTATATTATTAATTTTTGATGGAATGTATAACCTTGTTCGGTAAATGTATAATATTATGTAGATGTCATGTCTGGATTCTTTATGTGTCTTGTAAATACTAAAATCAATATGTATAATGTTAAAGACGATCATTGATGATATCAAATAAATGTTTTTATTTTCCATATTAGCCGATTGTTATTTTGCCATGCGGACATGAAAATCTTGCTATACAACTTGGAGTGGTACGCAGATTGATAGAATGTGGTACATGTGGTATTATCACTGGTGGTATGTGTATATGTTTATCATATGATGTGAATAATGCTATTAAAATGTAAAATAAAGTACTTGGTATAGACATTTTTTTTTTACTTTGTACATAAACACAAAATTGTAGTTCAATTATCTATCGTCAATAATGTAAAGCGTTCATTGAAATTCAACTAGTGTCACCAATCTATCACGGTACAGAGCAATGTTTTTGAATGTATATAAATTGTGTCAAGATTATTAGGGATGAATATAAGATTGTTTTACATTTCTTGTAACATCGACACCTTAGGTCATTTTTCCCACATAAGCGATGATGTCTCATTATCGCAGTTATTATGCTATCGCAGTGTGATGCAACGCAGTATACACGTAACATGATACCACACTAAGTCACATTTACCTAATACGGGATGTACCAGTCCTAGTTCTAACGTATAACACCGAGCGTAGGCAATGATGATACAAGTGCCGTTGTTTGGCAGGACTGGTACTCGCGACCGTCTGCGTCCATAAAAAACTGAGGCGGTTAATTATTTCTATTCCGATTTATATTGCAGTGTTTTATTGAGACCAGAAAGGTAGTACACAATGAGCTTATAGAGTATTGGTACTTTTAATACAATTGATTATTAAATGATTGGTTGATTAAATGATTAACCTTTTGATCGATTGATTGAGGGATGGACAGAAATGAAAAAAAGTTATACCTCAACAAACTTGTGGCTATAAAATATCTCAATATTTATATTATTTTAATTTTTTACACGTCAAGTGAATTGTGAGATCACAATACAACGTACAAGTTACAGAAAACATAAAATATTTAAAACAAAGCCCATCGATAAGTCATTTGAATCGAAAGTTGACGTATACTCCATCGGAAAAAAGGAACATTATTTATATCTAATCATACATGTACATCTATATTTTAAGATCAGCCTAATGGCACATTTACTACAGACATCTATGGAGAGTACATTGGGCTGAATTTTACATTCCCTAACGGGACTCAGTCGGTAAGTAACTTCATGGTATATTGTATAATCAGATTTGATATCTGAGACGAAAACATTACGTTATATATTGCGCTGTAAAATCAGGTATGAAATTAATTCGAACCTATTGTTAAAAGTAAGCTGTATGTCGTTGCTTAATAAGATACCCATGGGCAACATGTCGAGCTCTCTAATTGTCATGATATGAAGAGAATACGGTTATATAATGCTATACTTTGCTGTACTTTGCGTAACTATTATATTGAATTTATACATTAAACATTGCAGTAAATGACATTGTCATATTCTTGAAAAGACGTGTTTGACCCTTTTTTTTCCTTTGACCACTGAGTGTGACGTAGAGTTACATACACATAGAAACTCATTCACTCCATGATGATTTATTTAGGTCAATTTTGGGAAATTGAAAGGTAGTTGTAGATACAGTGATGTACACTGGGCCGGCAAGTTGTCGAGGTATTTCAAGCTATATTTAACATGACAGTCTACTCAATTCATGATTTTAACCATGTTATGAAAGATTATAAAAACAAACACATCGATTTAAAGATTCGGTCCGATACTTATAATATATATTTTTGCATAATAATGGGTAGCCGAATATTAAAATCCAAGTAACTTGACAATCGATGTTTAGTATAACAAACAAATATTGCATTACGGAAGGGAGGAGACGCGGTCTTGGGATAGAGCGCCTAAATCCTTACCTGATAGTCATCGTTTCACATCCCATGTGCGCAAATAGGCGAATCCCACCAATCACTCAATTTGGCTTCCATTCTTCACTGTTTTATTTTGGATAGTAAGACAATTCCTCATTTCCCCATGCATATAAATAATTGCCCTTATACCTCCTCAACTTCTATTGTGTCGTATGCTGATTATTCCCTGGGATATGTGTGGGGAGGCATTGTCTTATGAATGTGGCTTTCCTTATTTCAATTGTATCCTTCCCTCATGTACGTTGTAATAACTTGTTCCAAAATCGATATGAAATAAATATGTCTGACTCAATCTAACGCCGCATATTGTGGCTTGATTTATAGTATCATAAAAAAGGTGTGTTAATGTAGTTAGACATATAATTAAGTTAACACGATACAGAAATAAGTGTTTGCAGGTTAATCTCAGACCAGAATTAAGAGAGAGAATACGTAGCTACAGGAAACGCGGGAATTTATTTACTTGAGATCTATAAAATAAAATAAGTTGAACGTGAAATGGAAGCTATGAATTATGTATTCGAAGTATCCATTTTAATTGATATAAAACACTGTAACACTACAAATCATCCGTATATAATATTATAGTAATATGAGTTACTCATATATTAAATGATTTTCCATAATATTTTCCTGAATTTTATCAATTGCGCGTCTACTAATAGGTTGTCTAAAATTTGTATTAATTCGTAGGCAAGTATGAACTATGGATGAAATATATTACAATATTACATTGCAGAAATTGAATCGCAATCCAGGACTACCATATTCGGGTAAAACAGCAACAGGTTATCTTTTCAATGATACAGAAGGAACAGTAATACTGAAGATGCTGAATGTTGTATTTGAACGGAAATGTTTCTTTACTGTCGACAGTCACGGAAACATCCAGAACGTAGTCGAATTATCGACGTAAGTTTATTTTTGTTGTATAATTCGCTTTGTATCTGTCATTCTCTGCGATTGTTGGCACACTGAGATGTCTGAGTGAAATTGAGTTATTAACATTTCTGAATGGAGGGATATATGTGTAGGTCACTTTAAAACAAATATTATTGCAAAATGACATTTTTAGGGAATTAATACACTTTTAATATGGTCATCAAGAGATGATCTATAAACATATCTACGTTTCACAAATTAAGTACAGCAAATATCGAATGTTTTCATATACAATACTATTTTACAAATACCTGTATATTATTATTTTCTTTAAGAAAAGGGGCTGTCTCAATGTTTACCGATAATTGTTCTCTTCTTCTCGCCGCTGAATCATGAAAATTTTAACTTGACGTCATCTTTATTGCGTTTTACTCAGAAACGAAGCTCAGTGCATTTGGGCCAAAACTCTCAGAGACTGCCACATATATAGAGCTTCCAGCTCAGACTGAATAAAATACAGATCGTGTTATCGAACATTATAGCACATTGATTGATTCTGTCGGACATTAATGCATTAAACGATAATCACAGACATTCATATCAGTTGATGTATTCAATAAATTGGGTGACAACATACGCGTATTACTATTAGCTAAAATGTTCATATTATATGTGAGATATAGTATCCAAAAATGTTTGAACTTGCTTAAATAAGTGATTTTTTCATTTGAATCGTAAATTGATAATAGCAATAAAAATCTGCAGAACTAATGCAATAAGTGTCATAGTTTATAAACATGATATCGCTTTCATATAACATGTTATTTACTATATATTATGATGTATTTAACATCACGACTGGATAAAATACAGATGATATGTTCAACATTACAAACTAATTTTATGTCAAACAGACTCATTTATTTATTCAACAGTATGAATATTTATTTATAACATAATTCAACTATTTTTATAATCCGTAATAATTTATAATTAACTACAAAGAATGGGATTTCTCCTAATTTAGTGCTGCATCTCACGAAAATAATTTATGTTTTATTATGAACGATATCAAATCTCAATCCGATTCAACATGGAAATAGCAGATCAAAGCTTTAATGGTATTGCTCTTGAAGTACTAGGTATGTGTCACTTGGTCAGTGTCATATCGATGAACTTGTAGACGTGAGGTAATAATATTAATTCCATAACAATAGTCATACAAGTTGCGTGTTTCCGCACATATGTAAATAATACAGCGGGACTTATACTATGTTATACTATGCTCATTTTTTGTTCATTTGTTTAATTAACCAAACATGAAAAATATATTTCCTATGGTTAAACCATCACTAAACATGCATTTATAAAGAATGAACTCATAATGTATTAATCCGTATTTATTGAAGAAAGATGTTTGTACATCGTAAAATTTAAAAAAACTTCCAGTTTTTTTAACAATCGGGCTATTTCATCGGTTTTGACTGCAAGTAATATGATAAAAAATAGTTTTTTTCAATCGGTTTTACATAACAATGGCTCTTATAAGAGATGTTTTAGCTAATGTAACAACAATACTGGTAAAGCAAATTTAAACATTTTATGTTCAGATGAGCCAGATATATCTTTAACCGACAGAAAGTCATATAGACAAAGAAGGATGAAATCGGGACTTTTGAAATACTTCGAGGTAACGGAAAATTCGTCTTAATCGAGTTCGTCATAACGACAGTCGTCTGTATCATAGTATTTACAATTTACGTTCAACTCCAGTTGTAAACTAAGTGAAATAGTGCGATAGAAATAGCAAAATATGGTATGAAACCCTACAGAAAGCTATAATGTTTCTGTATTAAATGCGTTCCACGAAAACGACTTTCGTTTTTTACTAGTTGAAACACGTATCATCTAATACGTAATGAATTGCGATAAACCTAGTCCTTTATATAAAGCACTGAATGATAGCCGTCTTCCGATATAATTATTTTAAATAACCGAACAAAAATCCTCCCGCCTTGTTAATTCAGTTTTTTGATCGCTGGGCTATCACCTTGGATAGATTGGCTCGGTTCTCTTGTGGATCAGGTCTTCGGTGACACTTGCCTGCGGTCACTTGCCGTCCACCTGTGATCTAAGTGGAGAGTCGTCACCCTTTTGTGAAAGTGCAATTTAGAACTGGTTGATGATAAATTCGAGGGCAATTGATTAATTCGAATGACAACAATATTGAACAATGGCTTTAAAGGAATAAAATAAATATTGACAAAGATGTACGAATTTAAAGTATATTGAAAACATGAACATAATACAAAGTTTAAAGATGAATAATAGCCTAGTAACCATTCAAATACACATACGATCAACAATCGTCGGTGCATCAGTTGTGATATCCAGCAAAGCTCCTTCTACATTGCAAGATTTAAGCTAACGTTAAGGACTCATCGTCGTGATGTTACTATTGTTTCGTTTGTTGTATAAATCGATCAGTTGAAAGATCATTTAAGAGTTTATAGCAACGTACACATCCCATTTTATGAAACCTTTAATATGTGATACAAGTAACAACCTTTTTATAATAAAGTAATATGTGTCAATTCGAAGTTGACTTTCTACAAACGCACGCATCTCACGTTGAAACTTCATAAGCACGTACTCTAATTCATACATCTAATTTCTATTTCAGGGACTTATCGTAAGTATATATATTATCTTCATTGTTACTCAAATACAAATCCGTAGTCTGACTTTCCATACCTTGTGTGAGCGTGCGCGCATACTATATTGTCATTATAGATAATTAAATTTCATTTCACCTTGAAATATATCTGTATAGTAAATTAGTATAAATACATTGATTATGAGAATCTTTTATGAAACTTGTGTCACTGCTGTTTCAAATATGGTATCCTGTATCATGTTCCTTTTATAGTTTGAATCATTTTTATTCCCCCCTTCGAAGAAGAGAGTGAGTAGCAGAGGAACCCTATTTATTTTGGGGTTACAGGGTCAAAGGTTTTATATTCAGCATTGATTGAGGTTATGTCTGCTAGGTTTAATTCTGAAATTGTTTAAATGTAACTCGAAAGTAAAGTTCATTGTATTGGATTAAACATCTGCACCTATACGTTTTCAAAGGACTCTATTACAATTAACCATACCACAGGTAAAAACGATTAAATCAAATTATCTACCTTTTTTGGAAACTTAATTGTATGTATCAATGCGAATGAAAACAATGTTGAGCAATGGCTTTAAACATATAAAATGAATATTGACAAAGATGTACGAACTTAAAGTATATTGAAAACATGAACATAATTCAACGTTCATTGGTAAATACTAGTCTAGTCACCATTCAAATACACAAATGATTAACCATTGGTACATCGACGTTTTTTACTGTCGTTTCGTTTGTTGTATAATTCGATCAGTTGAAATATCATTTAAGACTTTATAGCAACGTAAACATCCCATTTTATGAAATCTTCAATATGTGATACGCCTAACAACCTTTCTATAATAAAGTAATATGTTTCAATTGGCAGTTGACTTTCACCAAACGTTTATACCACGAATCTCACACTGAAAATGCGTAACATAATACTCTAATTCATACATCTTATTACTTCTTCAGGGACTTATCATAAGTATATGTATCTCTATATTGTTACTACAATACAAATTCATAATCTGACGTTCCATACTTTGTGTGAGCGTGCGTGCATACTTAAGTATTGCCACTAACGATAATTTATTTTAGTTCACTTTGAAATATATGAGAATCTTTTATGAAACTCGGGTCCCTGCTGTTTAAATTTTGGTATCTTCTACTTGTTCCTTTTTTAGCATGAGTCATTATTTATATTGTATTGTAGATGTTATAATGATTTTCTTCATTTTTCTTTATATGTATTGTAATATTTATACGCGTGTTTTATAGATGACCCAAAGTTAGATAAGCCTCTAGCTCATTATGTGTTTCCATCTTTAGACTCAGTCAAACGAACAATTGCCAAATCGCCATTTACAAAGATTGTTTTTCGACTAACATATTTGCTCGTTTTATATTCAGCATTGATTGAGGTTGAGTCTGCTAGGTTTAATTCCGAAATTGATTAAATGTACTCAAAAGTAAAGATCATTTCATTGGATTAAATATGTGGCCCTATAAGTTTTCAAAAGACAATATTACAATTAACCATACCACAGGTAAAAACGATTAAATCCAATTATCTACCTTTTTGGAAACAAAAGTTTATGAATCAATCGATTTCAAGGGTTTGCATACATCGTAACTTAGGAAGACGCAACACATACTATTGTATATTTTGCGTAATCTGAAGTACCTGCTTCTTAATTAAATGCAATAAAGTACAACTGTTCCTGTACCACCCTTCGTCCATATCCATACACATAACTTAATGAGACATTTTCTATTTTTGAAACTTAGTAAGAATATGACTCTGGTCCAATATTACGCCTAGTAAATTAGAACAAATTGTCCCGTAAATAAAATCCTCATTTCAGAGTAATGTATGTCAAATTAAACATGTTCAAAACCTTAGCATGATAAATACATAGTATGCGAATGTACGTAAGTAAATTTAAGTGTCAATTGCAAATATACGAGTCACATAATGCAAAACACTGTCAGTGTTTATGTTGAACATTCCTACAGCCGATAATGGCGTAATTATCTGTATTTTTCAGTCAGTTTAAATGTAGTGAAGAAAATGACTTCAACATCATCAGTTTGAATTTATCCTACTAGACACATCCGAATATTCCCTGAAATGTATTACTTCATTTAGGATGTCAATTATTCTACCATTTGTCTTTGTTGCCACTCAAAGACCCACCTCATGAAGGACATTTCCTACTTCGATCAAATTTTATAAACCTTCAAAGGTCACATTAATCTGAACTAACTCATCAAGGTTAATTTACATGCATGAATACATCTGTGGTATCAATTTTAATACGTTAAGACAAAAGAGACACAAACTGGGGAGAGTGGTATCTAATTTACAGGACAAATGAATTCTAATGTACAGGACGCTGATCTAAACGAATGTGAAGTCATATAAATAATTATTGATAAATTTGCTTACTACTTTTTACTTAAATATTCATATGATAACAGGAATAACACAATCTCATTATTTTCCAGTGTAAAGACAACACACAATACTACTGAGACACATGGAAAATGAATAAATACAAATTTCGTTTATAGGCTTTTCTTACCATGTGGATAAATTGAATTCAAGAAATGTTAGACATATACAAGGAACGTATGGAAAGTTTTGAAACTAGATTTGTTTTCAAGGTAAATTAGGAATCAATTTGCACCGTGTATCTTTAATTCATAATCTACTGAATGGTACAATGTTCATACAAATAACACAATTTATACATATATAAATACAACAATAGAAGGACCCCGGCACAGTAACATCGTTTGAACGTAACGTTTGGACGAAAATCCGGACCATATTTCGGTCATTTATTGGAAGATTTTCAAATGAGTTGGCTCAACTGTTCAACATGATGAGATGGAGTGTCGCATGTAAAACCCATGTTCGTAGCTTAAATGTAAAGGTCACATTTAGAGATCATATGTAAAAATTGGGTGCAAAACAATTTGTCCGCACCATTACACGTCATTTAATGAGGGATTTTCAAATTACTTTGTACATATGTTCACAATGATTAGATGGTATATCGAGCACAAAACCCATGTCCGTAGCTCAATGGTCAATGTCACAAAAGTATCTAAAACATCTTGTCCGAACCATAGCACCGTTATTTATAGGGACATTTGACGGCGTGTCAAATATCCGTAGCTTAAAGTTCAATCCCATACTTGGAGGTCAAACTTCATAAAAGTGAGTCAGAAACATATTGTCCGGAATAGTACACTGTCATTTATTGAAGGATTTTCAAATAACTTGGCACAAATGTTCAACATGATGAGATGGCGTATTGCGCGCAAGACCAATTCCGGTAACTGAAAGATCATGGTCATACTTGGAGGTCAAATATCAAACATGGGTCAAAGAAGAAAAAGTATTATTTCACAACATACATTTTTGAAATAGACTGTAATAGTCCATGTTCAAAATAAACATATGTACAATTGTCATTAACATAATAAGCGACAGTCAGTTTAACATGGATACTTAAATATACTTTAATTCAAATTTGCTCATCAAAGGATGACAGAAAGGAAATAAAGAAAATAGTAAAAATGATCGTTTTAAAATACAGATATCGATATACCTTGTTCAGTGTTGAAATAAGCTTTATGCTATCAATGCACATGCGTGTTTAGTATATGCTAAAATACAAGTTCTATACTATTTCAGTTATAACACATTATATATATTAATAGTCATAGTTTATGCATTAACTCTAACGCTGTATCCTTACAAAACACATTGTCCAGACCATGACACTGTCATTTATCGGGGGAATTTCAAAAATATGTCGCTGAAATGGTCAACAAGATGAGTTGGCTCGTTGCGCACAGGACCCATGTCCACATCTGAAAGGTCAAAGTCAAACGTGGAGGTCAAGCGTCAAAAAAATGAGCCAAAAACATCTTGTCCGGAATAGAAAACCGTAATTTATTGGGGGATTTTCAAATTCCTTGGCACAAATGATTACTATGGTGACCTCATGTGTCGTGCAAGAACTGTACCCTACCAGTATATATCTCAAAGGTCAAGGTCACAATATGAAGTCAAAATGAAAAATGCGTGAAATAGATATGCACTGTACGTATACTATTATGTAACTGTATTCTCTTTATCTCTTGACAAATTGCGGGCTTGACATGTTACCTTACCCTTGGGCATCTAGTGTGTTTTTTACATATACGTTTACTTTTTACGAGGGTAAATCAACATAGCCATTGGCCGATGTTTCGTGTTCCTCAAAACATGACTTTATATTAGATATACAAACATTACCGGTAAATTAACTGGATAAAGTTGTTATATGATATCGTTTCTTTTCTGGGGGTAAATGCGATTTTCTTTGAATATATTATTGCATGAAACGTTTAAAACAATTTCATTCTACACAAATTATTTACTGACTAAAATATGTTTACAATTGCATGAATTTATATACACATAATGAACCAGTGCGTTTTAAATAACGGTGTGTTATGTCCATTGTATTATATGCTGCCATTACGTATCATGTTTGTATTAAAATGATGTGTTTAGTGTGTATTTTTAATACCAACTATATTTGTATATTTGTTGCAGATAGGAAATGAGATTACCATTTATATTATCAAAAATAATACATTGACGTACAACATATGTACAATATAACCACATAAAAATTCAGCACAATTTATTTCATATTTTCAGAATCAATTACTCTGTATATTCATATTTTTGAACCTTATCTCGATTTGAAAAACAATCAATAATACGAGTACTTTGAGTATTCCAACTTTCTCTACATAGTTTTTACATGAACATATTTAGTTTTTGTAAGGAGTCAGAAGTATTGGAATCTATTTCAAATTGTCGTAATAATAAAGTCATGTTTTGAGGAACACGAAAAATTGGTCAATGGCGCAAGAATGTTCCATAATAATATAATGTATAGTTCCGAAAAATGATATGTTATTATCATATGAGCAATATATGTTCATAAAACGTGTATATATACTACATACAGGGCCTCGTGGTGTAATAGAAATGTTGATATGTTTATCTTTGCGGTAGTTAATCAGATTTTTGATTCCGACCCGAAACTACTCACCTGTAAGTGATATTAGTTTAAGCAACATTTCAGTATTTGCTGGGGATTAGCATTTGAACCTGAATATGTTTATTTTAATAGTATGCATATAGGGCGAATTTGTTTTGCAAAACCTGGTTCAGGTTTGAGGTTTCAGTTTTGTTGTAGTTTGGTTGAAAAACTTGAACCAGTTAAGATTAAGATTGGTATGCAAACAAACAGGTGGTTTGGTCGATGAAAAATGGCCCACGTGATTTTGATTGTGCGAGATTGCAGACAGATTGGTGCGTGATAAGAAAATCAGAGTTAAGAACTTTAAAACGTCTGTTTTGTAACGTAACAGCGTGGACAATTTTAAAGGCAGGTTCCCATGTAGCAAAGAATATCTGCAAATTAACTCGATTAAAATGTGTTATATGATATCGTTTCTATTTGGAGAGTAAATGAATATTTAATTGTATAATTATAGTCTTTAAAACAATTTCATTCCACACAAGTTATTTACTAACTAAAATATCTATATACATTCATAAATTTATATACACATAACGAACATGTGCATTTTAGATAACGGTACGTTGAGTCAATTGCATTATATGCTCCAACTACGTGTTATATTTGTAATAAAATGATGTGTTTAGCAAGTATCATAGTGTGTTTTTTTAATACCAACTATATTTGTATACTTGTTTTCTTTCAGGTTCAATCAGTAAGTATTAAATCATTTCTACAATTCCGTCTTTAAATAAACATCATCGTGTCATTATATACATAACAACGCACATATATAGTATTTCTAATAACGCCTTTATCTTTAAGATGTGCGGATTGGGTTATCATGTTACATGTAGCATGTCTAGCAGCAGGCATGATGGAGAGAGTAAATGAGTTAACAATGTATATTATCAAACGTAATACATTGACGCAATACGACAGAAGAACATGACCACAAAACAATTCAGCACAATAATTCATCTTCTTTTTCTGGATAGTTCTTGTCAATGAAGAAACCCAGAAGAAGTTTTCGTCTAAATGTTTACACAACATAGCGGTAGATCCGTGTATGTTACATTTCTCGAAATATGCCACTGCCTCAAAAATATTCTCATGAGGAACAATTACTTTTTTGACCAGACCTCTACTGCTTATTAACGTCTGTAATGTATGTGTTTGTTCTTGTATCAATTCATTTCGTTCTGCAAATTCTTTTTCACTTTGTGTTCTGACCTGGTCAATAATATCAACAAGAATGTGTCTATATGTTGGTTTTCTTTCTTCCTATGTGTCTTTTCTTGAAGTAATATGGGTTTATCTAACTTGTTTTCTAAAATGAAATGGAATCACTTGACCACAGAGCTTCGATGTCAATCCAGAAATTCAAATATAATAAAAATGTTCTTAACAATTATATTTACATTGTATTCTATTTGTATTCCAACTAATTGCAAACATTACTTAAATTTATTTTTGAAAACATTTTGAGAATCAATTGTTGTGGGAATTTATTTCTTATGTTTAATTTATGAAAACAAGTAGAGGCATTCGCAACTTTATTATTATAAAAATAGTTTTATAAAATACTTCATTAAAAAAACTTTTCTGTTCAACTAAAATTGATGTTTAAACCGATATGAACACGTTTGTCATTAGAAAATTCTTGAAAAAAATGAAAAAAGATAATAATTCCCTTGTGTTCTAAAAATCCGACATTTACTGTTTCTTTAATATCAAGAAACTATGTGCTGCATTATTGTTCTACACACGAGTGGTTCATTTTGAGTAACCAAACTTAGTCTTATTCACATACACCATTTTTATCCAGGTTAGTACTAAATGAAAGCAAAACAATTACGGCCATTTTGCAATACAAATTAGTCAGAAACATATTGTCCGGAATATAACACTGTCATTTATTGAAGGATTTTCAAATAACTTGGCACAAGTGTTCAACATGATGAAATGGCGTACTGCGCGCAAGACCAATTTCTGTAACTGAAAGATCATGGTCATACTTGGAGGTCAAATATCAAAAATGGGTCAATACATATTGTCCAGAACAAGACAATGTCCATTATTGGGGGATTTTCAAAAATACATGGCACAAATGGTCAACATAATGAGTTAGCTCGTTGCGCACGTGACCCATGTCCACATCGGAAAGGTCAAATTCAAACGTTGAGGTCAAACGTCAAAATAATGAGCCATAAACGTCTTGTCCGGAATAATACACCGTCATTTATTGGGGGATTTTCAAATTCCTTGGCACTAATGATTACTATGGTGACCTCATGTGTCGTGCAAGAACCGTACCCTACCAGTACATAGCTCAAAGGTCAAGGTCACAATATGAAGTCAAAAGTAACAAGAAATGGGCAATGCCCACAAACCAGGTTTTAAACCTAATTATTTGTAACCAAGGCTCTATTTGTATAATGAATACATGATGATCATTAATGCTGCAAAGGTGCCAGAGCTGATACATGCATACAAACACTCACACTTAGATATATTATATATATATGCAACAACTATACAACAACTTTGATGTCAATACACCCATGAATAGCGAAGATATTAAGTGGAAACTGATTTTTAAATTTTAAGTGACCTTGACCTTGGACGGAACGAACCCAAAAGCAATCCCAAGCGAGATCTTCACATGTTCTTACTATACACCAAGTTTGATGTCAATATGACCAACACATCTAAAGTTATTAGCCGGAGAGCAAATTGCAATTTCTAGTAAAGGTGACCTTGACCTTTGACAAAACGATTCCAAAAGAAATCCCAAGCGAGCTCTCCACATGTTCTTTCTATACACCAAGTTTGATGTCAAAATGACCAACAAATCTAAAGTTATTCGCCGGAAACCAAATTGCTACTTTTAGTAACGGTGACCTTGACCTTTGGCAGAACAAGCCCAAAAGCAACCCCAAGCTAGCTCTCCACTTTTTCTTACTATACACCAAGTTTGATGTCAATATGATAAACGAAACAAAAGTTATTCGCCGGAAACCAAATTTCTATTTTTAGTAATGGTGACCTTGACCTTTGACGGACCGAACCTAAAAGTAATCCCAAGCGAGCTCTCCACATGTTCTTACTGTACAACAAGTTTGAGGTCAATATGTTCAACGAAACTCAAGTTATTCGCCGGAAACCAAATTGCTATTTTTAGTAATGGTGACCTTGACCTTTGTCAGACCGCACCCAAAAGCAATCCCAAGCGAGCTCTCCACATGTTCTTACTATACACCAAGTTTGATGTCAATATGATCAATGTAACTCAAGTTATTCGCCGGAAACCAAATTTCTATTTTTAGTAACGGTGACCTTGACCTTTGTCGGACCGAATCCAAAAGTAATCCCAAGCGAGCTCTCCATATGTTCTTACTGTACACCAAGTTTGGTTACAATATGATCAACAGAACTCAAGTTATTCGCCGGAAAACACCCAGTTTGACGATCGCCCGCCCGCCCGCCCAACGACACACCATTCTAATAACCTGTTTTTTTTTCAAAAACCTGGTTAAAAATGCGTGAAATAGATATGTACTGTATGTATTTTATTATGTAATTGTATTCTCTTAATCTCTTGCGGGCTTGACATGTTACCTTTTTACTTTTTACGAGGGTAAATCAACTTAGCCATTGGCCGATGTTTCGTGTTCCTCAAAACATGACTTTAAATTAGATATACAAACATTACCGGTAAATTAACTGGATAAAGTTGTTATATGATATCGTTTCTTTTCTGGGGGTAAATGCGATTTTCTTTGAATATATTATTGCATAAAACTTTATAACAATTTCATTCTACACAAATTATTTACTGACTAAAATATGTTTACAATTACATGAATTTATATACACATAATGAACCAGTGCGTTTTAAATAACGGTGTGTTATGTCCATTGTATTATATGCTGCCATTACGTATCACGTTTGTATTAAAATGATGTGTTTAGTGTGTATTTTTAATACCAACTATATTTGTATATGTGTTGCAGATGCAGATAGGAAATGAGAATACCATTTATATTATCAAAAATAATACATTGACGTACTACGTATGTACAATATAACCACATAAAAATTCAGCACAATTTCTTTCATATTTTCAGAATCAATAACTCCATATATTCATATATTTGAACCTTATCTCGATTTGAAAAACAATCAATAATACGAGTACTTTGAGTATTCCAACTTTCTCTACAAAGTTTTCACATGAACATATTTAGTTTTTGTAAGGAGTCAGAAGTATTGGAATCTATTTTAAATTGTCGTAATAATAAAATCATGTTTTGAGGAACATGAAAAATTGGTCAATGGCGCAAGAATGTTCCATAATAATATAATGTATAGTTCCGAAAAATGATATGTTATTATCATATGAGCAATATATGTTCATAAAACGTGTATATATACTACATACAGCGCCTCGTGGTGTAATAGAAATGTTGATATGTTTATCTTTGCGGTAGTTAATCAGACTTTTGATTCCGACCCGAAACTACTCACCTGTTAGTGAAATTAGTTTAAGCAACATTTCAGTATTTGCTGGGGATTAGCATTTGAACCTGAATGTGTTTATTTTAATAGTATGCATATAGTTGAGTTTTCACTAAGGGCGATTTTGTTTTGCAAAACCTGGTTCAGGTTTGAGGTTTCAGTTTTGTTGTAGTTTGGTTGAAAAACTTAAACCAGTTAAGATTAAGATTGGTATGCAAACAAACAGATGGTTTGGTCGATGAAAAATGGCCCACGTGATTTTGATTGTGCGAGATTGCAGACAGATTGGTGCGTGATAAGAAAATCAGAGTTAAGAACTTTAAAACGTCTGTTTTGTAACGTAACAGCGTGGACAATTTTAAAGGCAGGTTCCCATGTAGCAAAGAATATCTGCAAATTAACTCGATTAAAATGTGTTATATGATATCGTTTCTATTTGGAGAGTAAATGAATATTTAATTGTATAATTATAGTCTTTAAAACAATTTCATTCCACACAAATTATTTACTAACTAAAATATCTATATACATTCATAAATTTATATACACATAACGAACATGTGCATTTTAGATAACGGTACGTTGAGTCAATTGCATTATATGCTGCAACTACGTGTTATATTTGTATTAAAATGATGTGTTTAGCAAGTATCATAGTGTGTTTTTTTAATACCAACTATATTTGTATACTTGTTTTCTTTCAGGTTCAATCAGTAAGTATTAAATCGTTTCTACAATTCCGTCTTTAAATAAACATCATCGTGTCATTATATACATAACAACGCACATATATAGTATTTCTAATAACGCCTTTATCTTTAAGATGTGCGGATTGGGTTATCATGTTACATGTAGCATGTCTAGCAGCAGGCATGATGGAGAGAGTAAATGAGTTAACAATGTATATTATCAAACGTAATACATTGACGCAATACGACAGAAGAACATGACCACAAAACAATTCAGCACAATAATTCATCTTCTTTTTCTGGATAGTTCTTGTCAATGAAGAAACCCAGAAGAAGTTTTCGTCTAAATGTTTACACAACATAGCGGTAGATCCGTGTATGTTACATTTCTCGAAATATACCACTGCCTCAAAAATATTCTCATGAGGAACAATTACTTTTTTGACCAGACCTCTACTGCTTATTAACGTC